>JAOEHI010035149.1:0-15223 GCA_025447815.1 Percopsis transmontana | reverse complement strand
TTATTATTATTAATTAATAACATTCACTGCATCCAACAGCTCTGCTTGCTCAGTGAATGTAGGGCTAAAATGTAGGGTAGTCGGCACTGACCAACACTCCAGATGTCAATGATCTACTAAGCATTATTGTCTGGGCTCATGTTTCAAAACCTAAAGCGTCCTTGACATTCATGACCGCTGGTCTGGAAACGCTCTCATATAGTGCCTACGGTGTAGGAAACACTAAGGCAGCCCAACCCCACCACATTACTCAACGGTTATAATTGGACCACTATTATTTTTTTCTCTCTCTCTCTCCACCATGGGATGGTGGTCAGGAGTTGTTGACGTAAAACAAACCTATGAAAGATCATCATTGCGTCCGTCGACCTCAAAAAGGAGACATTATCTGAAACATAGGTTGACCAAGGAGAATGTCCACGGTTTGCCATCGCTACTAGTATTTTATGAATATTAACGCATACAATTCCCCCCCCAGATACAAGTTTAAAAGATGGGCTGTTCCATGAATTCAAGAAACATGGGAAGGTGACATCAGTACAGATTCATGGAGCATCGGAAGATCGCTATGGCTTAGTGTTCTTCAGACAGCAGGAAGATCAAGAGAAGGCCCTCACAGTCTCCAAAGGAAAACTGTTCTTCGGCATGCTCATTGAAGTCACAGCCTGGAATGGCCCTGGTATGCGACATACAGTCATCCCCTCTTCTACCCCTGAAATAAAGCTGAAGTTGTTTAAAATGAATTTATTTTGTTATAAATCTCTACTGTTGAATTAGTCAGCTCTCTCTGTATGTGTGGTCAAACATTAGACAAAGTGTTTATTATAAACCTCTTTTTTTTTCATTTCAGAAACTGAGAGTGAGAATGAATTCAGACCTTTAGACGGACGAATAGATGAGTTCCACCCTAAGGCAACACGAACCCTGTTTATTGGCAACCTAGAGAAGACCACTAGTTATCAACAACTCCTGGACATATTTCAGCGCTTTGGAGAAATTGTGGTATGCTACCATAATTACAAAGTACTGCACAAGTAAATGCATTGTACATCAAAGTGTGGTCCCCTTAATTGTTGTCTTTTTCACTGCAGGACATTGACATTAAGAAAGTAAATGGAGTTCCTCAGTATGCCTTTGTACAATATTCTGATATCGCCAGTGTTTGCAAAGCCATTAAGAAGATGGATGGAGAGTATCTGGGGAGCAACCGACTCAAGGTAGTGTTTCTACAGCAAGCAACGTTACTGTGACAACGTACATACCATCAACTAGGGTTGGATACCGAACTCACTACTTTTAAAGTTACCAATTCACGGAAAATAAATTGCGGTACCAGAGAGTGTAGAGAGAAAAAGAGATCGAGACTACGACGGCGAGATTACGTCACCTCTGCTTGTTCAGTGTTCAACACAGTCAGGGCAATGGGTAGCCCAAAGCGGCGGTTACACTTTCCAAAACTGGACGCAGACAACTATGGGATAACGATAGTGCCAAAATTCCGTAAGCTTGTGTTTTCAATGTCGTACTCGCTCATTGAGGTTTGTGGTTGTAAGTGATTATTCACAAATGTGTAATTTAATTTCGCATGCTTGTATCATGGTATGTTAAATTCACTATGCTTGCAAAACATTTGCATTCATTTGTATTTTTCTTACACATCTTGATACAAGCTTGCGAGCATGAAGCTCAATTTACAAGCGTGACATTGAAAACACAAGTTTACAGCATTTTGGCACTATTGTAATCCCATAGACAACACTCGCTGCACTATTTCTTTGGACTTTTTTTACAACTGAAATTACATGTTTGTTATTACAGAGAGAGTAAAGCACTGAAAAAAGGAACCATGGGTACCGAATTCCAGGTACCAGTTCAAATGTGAACGGTATCCAACCCTATCAATTGAAATTGTCACTGCATAGCATCTCATTCATGTGTGTTCCTATAGCTTGGATTTGGGAAGAGTATGCCTACTACCTGCGTCTGGCTTGATGGTTTGACCTCAAACATTACAGAGCAGTACCTCACACGGCATTTCTGTCGCTACGGACATGTTGTCAAGGTTGATACTTTCTCTTGCTAGTTATATTGGTGCAGATTTTGCTCCATTCTCAGTGTAATTTGATGTTGTCCTTTTTTAGGTTGTATTTGACAGATTGAAAGGAATGGCCCTTATCTTGTACAACAACACAGATTTTGCTCAGGCAGCTGTCAGGGAGACCAAAGGCTGGAAGATTGGTGGCAATAAAATAAAGGTATACATGACCATTTTATTGTAAGGCTTTTCTTTTTAATTCTTTAAATAACAAAAATTGCATTGTTTTTTGTAGGTCGATTTTGCCAGTCAAGAGAGTCAGCTGGCATTTTATCGAACCATGCACTCCTCAGGACAAGACATCAGAGACTTCTATGAAATTCCTCCTGAAAGACGGCAAGTCTTTTTCTTATGAAAGCACATTGTTTATTCTGTATGGTAACGTTTAAACATGTTTAAATTCTTACTTATTATATACTTTCTTCCAGAGATGAACGCAGACCTCCCTACCATGAGTTTACAGCAGAAAGAGCCTACTATGAGAACGTACGGACCCCTGGGCTTTATCCAGAAGACGCTCGTAGGGAATACCCTGCTCGCAGCAGAGACCGCTTCCCCGACCTGGAGCATTATCAAGGGGATCACTTTGACCCACGTTACCATGAAGATCCCAGAGAGTACAGGGATTACAGAGACCCGTTTGAGCAGGACATTCGAAAATACACCTACATTCAAAGGGAGAGGGAACGAGAGCGGGAGCGCTTTGAAGCCGATCGTGGTAGGTGGAGCCCTTCCCATCCACGGCGACCTATTACTCCTACGGTTTCCCCTTCACCATCTGAACGGGCTCCCAGAGACTCGGAAAGAAGGGTTTATAGCCAGTCTTCTGAGCGAAGTGGCAGTGTGAGCTCCCTCTCCCCACCGCTGCTGCAGTTTGATAAATCTGACCCGACCCCACTGGAGCACGGCTCAAAGAATGACAAACCTGATAAAAACGCTCAAGCCGATCGTGTGGCAAATGTGGAAAAAAGCAAACGTGCAAGAAGAAAGGATAAAGTGGACAAAGACAAAGGGGAAAAGACTAAATCTAGGAAGGGAAAAGCGCAGTCCCCCTGCAACCCCCCTCTTGAAACAGACTTGGAAACCAGTTTTGACTTAAGGGGAAAGGTGTCAGACCAAGATGGACATGAGCGGCAACGATATAAGGGGGACAGTGACCCTCTCGCTACCAATCAGTTGTCCTCTGTTCACCATGATGCTCTAAAAAATGAAAAATCAGAAATGGGCAAAGGCGATAATTCGGATGTAGATGGAAAAAGTCGAGGTAAAAAACACCTGAAGGCTGACATTGGAAATGATGGTAAAGATTTATCAATGGATTCTGATCGCCTCGCTGCAAGAAAAAGGCGTTTTGCTGACGCCAGTGGGAGGACCATTAGACAAAAGAGAAGTAAACTTGAAGAAGATGGAAATCAACCTTCAGACTTTGGGGCAAGTGCTGCCTATTTAAAAGAGCTGGATAGTGATAAACAGAAAGATTGTCAGCACAAAGATTCAAGGATAAAAACAGAAAAAAGTGCATATCCTGTCAAGGAAGTCCAAGAGGACCTAAGGGGACAGAGAGAGCAGTCAGAAGGACCTGTTGATCCACTGGAGCCAAAACGACCTTCGGGACAGAATACAACCAGGACATTTTCGCAGGATGGAAATATGGACCAAGGTGGCACAAGAGATCCAGAACAACACGGAGGCTTCAAATATAGTACGCAGACGGCCGACGTTGACAAACATGTTAATAAGGAAGATCACGTGGATATTGACCTCTCTCAGAGTTATCGCAAGCAAATGGAGCAAAATAGAAGGCTTCAGCAGCAGCAGCAGCAGGAGCCTGGCAAATCTGAAAAGCCTGAAAGTCCCCAAGGAAGTGAAACAGAGGACCTAGAACACCGTAGTCTAGTCCATGAAGTGGGTAAACCGCCTGAAGATGTCACAGATAATTTCCCATCTCATAAACTCAAGAAACTAGACCAGATTGACACTGATTCCAGTGCGAAAAAGGAGCGTGTCTACAGAAGTTTTAGACAAAAGAGTGAGGATCCTGACTGGAACACTGCCTCCCCAGGCATCCCTCAGCACTTTTCCCACCATGCGGACGAGGACACTGTGGACCATCCTGTTCAGAAAGATTTCAATAGAAATGATGACAGAATTCAGTCAGACCTCGAGCTATCGGTTAAACGCACACATGCTACACAAATAAATAAGCCAAATAATCCTTTACTCAGTGCCGAGGAAGAGCAACAGAAGAGGTGGGAGAGCAGGGTAAAGCAAGATGTATTGCCTGATCTAAACTTCTCGAGAAGTCTGAGTAAACACATTCACAATCGTAAGCGTTTGGAATATGGCATTTGGCATGACCTTGAACCTGGAGAGGTACGGTCAGATTCTGAGGAAGATAAAGAAAGCAAAGCCCTCTCTCCTATGCCTTCAACATCTATGCCTTTTTCTGAAAGGCCAAGGGGTGACAGGTTTTCAGATCCCAAACTAGCTAACCTTGAAAGGAACAAATTCTACTCTTTTGCACTTGACCAAACCATCACACCAGATACAAAAGCTCTGTTGGAACGAGCAAAATCCTTGTCCTCTTCTAGAGAAGACAATTGGTCGTTCTTGGATTATGATTCTCACTTTGCAAGTTTTCGTAACCGAAAAGATACTGAGAAAGTAGAAGCAACACCACGGCCTACACCCTCCTGGTACATGAGAAAGAAAAAGATTCGAATTGGTTCTGAAGACAAATTAGATGACAGGAATGAGGAGCCCAAGCCAGAAGAACAGGAACGCAGAGAACTTTTTGCCTCTCGCTTCCTTCACAGCTCCATCTTTGAGCAAGACTCAAGACGTCTTCAACACCTGGAACGCAAGCATGAGGACCCTGAGCATGGGCAAAACCAACTAACGGGCCAACAAGGTGCAGCCGATGTCCAACTGGACTCCGAGCCAGTTGTGCTTTTCCATAGTCGTTTTTTGGAGCTTACACGACTGCAACAGAAAGGAAAAGACCAACTGGTGCAAGAAGAAAAGGTACAAGAAAATAATGCAACACTGACTGGGAATAAAAACACACCTGATTCAGAGCAACGTTTGCAGTCCCCTTTAGCCTCTGAACCTGCCAGTGAGCCAGAAATTAAACCAATTAGCCCCGCTGAGGAGCACATTTCTGAATCTCTCTTAGCAGCTAGTTTTGTTGCCCAAGCTGTGCCCAAGGAAATATCTCTACAAGAGAAATGTGTTGTGTTAAGTCCCTCTCCTGAGCCCTTGCTCCCTGCAAATATAATGAAGGAACAAGGAAAAGAAAAAGAGCAGCCTTTATCTGCGCCAACTGAGATGCAAAAAGACTCCAATCTTGCATCTTTATCGGCTTCAGAATCCAATACTGCCATGACTAGAGTTAAATTAAGTCCCACTTATGGGAAATCTGATATAATTGAAGACTTAAGGTATCAGAGTTCAGAACAGCCATGTAACAATGATGCTCGAGTTGGGTTTGTTAGCAGTTCTGAACTAGAGATGAATCCTGTGACTACACAAGTAGAACTACCAGAAATGACAAGCCCTGCACCACCCAGCCCAACAGAAGATGTGGCTGATTTAAAGAAAGAGACTCATTATACTTACAAAACGGAAACTGAAGTTGAAAAGAAATTCCAACCCAAAGCACTACTATCTGCTGATAATGACACAAATGAAGAGCCAATGTCACCACCCCAGAAAGAACAAAAACCAAAAGAACTTAAAAATAAAAAGCATAAACAATCCCCTGTTCAGAATGCTTCACCTCCTGTCAGTACAATCTCAAATTCTGAGAAACAAGCCACACGTAAGAGTGAACGCATTGACAAAGAGAAATTAAAACGTGGCTCATCCCCAAGAGGTGAATCTCCAAAGGTCAGTGCAGGCAAGTCCCCCATTCATGGAACAGACTCTGATCTTATTGAGCAGAGTATTTCAATGGGAAGAACAAGAAGACGTAATGTAAAATCTGTCTACGCTACTCCAGTCGAAGAAGAAGCCCCAATGCGGACCTCAAAGGATACAACAGAGTCACCACGCTCTGCACGCAAACGTGGCGGTGTAGATAAAGAAGCGACCTCCCAACAAAGTATGGACCATGATTCCCCTGCCCCTATGCACTCCTTGAGGCGGGGCCGTCCTCCTAAGAATCGCAGACAGAGTGACGACAGCTCAACCGTTAAAGGGGAAAAATCCAAAATTGACATTAAAGATATGGATTTAAATGAATCGGAAAATAGTGAGAGAGTTTCTAGGACATCTAAAGGTAAACATTCTCCAATCTCAAAAGGTCAGTTGTCCGTGTCCACAGGTCCACTGCCGAGCAGGAAAGGCGACACTGCTGAGCTCCCTGAAGATGATAATCAGGAGATAGAATTTACAGATGAAGACACCCTGCAAGATTTATCCATTTCACATAAAGATGATCCCCCAACAAAAGGTGACTTAAAGAAAGAAGAGAGAGATGCACAACTTGTAACTGACAAATTTCAAAAAGAAACGGGCAAAGATAATGTCTTGATTGAGGAAAAGTCTGAAGGAAAATTGAGCAGGAAAGAGACAGGGTTCCCCTGCTATGAAGAGAAACCTACTTTGGAGAAAGAAACTGTTCCAGGAAAGACCAAGTTGACACGGACCCCCAAGTCACCTGTCCTAAAGAACCTGAAAATTAGACTTAATGTCACAGAGGTGAAGGACCTCCTTCAACTAGGCGATGAGGAGTCTGGGATTCAAGAAGACTCTTCAAAACATGTCAGGCATGGTGACAACACTGATAAAGTAATGGAGCCTAGTAATGGTAACAAACTGACCTCGGGGAATGACCTAATGGAAGAAGCTACTCAAGATAAGCAATTTCTGGATACGTCACAAGAGCTGGAACTGGCCCAGGCGGTTGAGAACATTGCTAAACTTACCGACCCAACTCTGCCGCCGGAGCTGCCAGAGACACCTGTCCCACAAACTGAGGTAAAATGTGATATTGAAGAAGAAAAATCAACAAATCCAGCAACTGAGACAGAACTTATGGCTGCTATAGATTCTATCACTGCTGAAGATGTAGCTGTACCCCTATCTCAAGCTGCTCCAGTGATAAGTGCAGATGTAGCTGTACCCCTATCTCAAGCTGCTCCAGTGATAAGTACAGATGTAGATTCGGAACCAGAGATGCAAGTTTTCATTCCACCGGATAAGGAAGATGAACCTGAAATGGATCAATCTGTGGTACCTGAGGAGTCTCTCTTCCCAACTACACCCAAGAAAGGCGCCAAGGGTAGAGGTAAAACCCCTAAACGTTCTAAGAGCCAAAAGACGGTCAAAAAAGACTCAAAAGAAAGACAGCCACTACCCGAGGATTCCTCAGATCGTACATTAGATCATGCGCCCTCCAACACTAAGACATTTCCAGAAATGGCTCCAACAGCAGCGGCTGCAGCTGTCATTACTGCCACTACTTGGAAACCAGAGTCTGAGCCTTTGACTGTGAAGGCGGAGTCTAAATTGTCGCCTAAGGACCGCCATCAACAACCTAAAGCTGTCTGTCCACAGTCTACAAGTCCTCCTTGCCCAAAGCCTCAGCAGCTTCCTCCTGACGGCATCTCCCCGTCCCTGTCTCCTCCCACTCCCCGCCCAAATATTAGATCTATTCAGCCAAGTAGAATTCCTGTTTCCCCACCAGACTGGCTCAACCAGTCTAAGGATGCAGGTGTCTCCTCTTCTCCGGTTTTACCTGTAGCACCACTGGAGAACCAAGCTTTGCCACCTGATAATGAAAACATGGAAATGGATCACACCACCAGTGACTTGCGGCAGATTCTTATGAAGCCCAAAAATGTCTCACTGCCAGGCAGTAGTTCTCTTCCTAGTAATTTGCCCACCTCGTTGCACCAATCTGAGAGTACTACTCAACCAGTTGCTGTGCCAAATAAGTCACCACTACCCGATAATAGAATACCTACTCACCCTGCTCAACCTGTTGTTCGTCCTCCAGCCTCGCTACCATCTCCTGAGACAAAGTCTGTGATCTCTGTTATTGCATCCACTGCTACCTCTGTTATCAGTCGTGTGTGCAATCCTGAACCTGAAGAGAAGATGAGCATGGCAGCTGGAAACCCCTGCGTGGACTTGGCTCTTCCTAAGCACACCTTTCGGCCTAACATTGACGACAGTGTATCTTATCATGGGCCTTCTGTTGGCGAGGAGGGTGGAAGTTCAGGGCGCTTCATTGTTGAGAGCTCCAATCTCACCACAGGATCAAGGCCAGGCCTAAGGGTAAATACATCTGAAGGTGTAGTATTATTAAGTCACTCCGGGCAAAAAATTGAGGGACCTCTGCGGATTAGTGCAAAAATCAGCCAGATCCCACAAGCGACAGCCGTTGACATGGAATCACAACAGTTGGTCTCCATGCCCCAGATAAAACAGGAGTTATACACTCACTCCCAGTCAGGCAGTCAGAAAGGGCCTCTGCCACTTTCAGACCATGGGCATCCTGGTAAGACACAGTCATTGTCATCTGCTATTAAACAAGAAAGCCCAGCTTTGGAAAAAAATGAATCTGTTTACCAATCTGGTCCTCAAGGAGTAGTGAAGCGTCTTCCCCAAGGAGTTGGTAACCAGCAAGTAATGCCTTATCACCATCCAGAGTACATGTTAATGAAACATCCAAAGAAAGTCGAAAGCATAGATGCTCACAGTGCAGATGGCACTAAACAGTCCTGGACCTCTGCCATAAGTCCTCACTTAGCCTCCCCACCCGGTAACCACGTGGGATATGCTACTGCTGCCGAGAGGGCTCCCGCGCATCTCAGTGGGGCCAAGCAAGAACCACGTTCCCCCCGCAAGTCAGGCCATCCTCATTCTCCATTTGTCAAGGTGTCCTCTCCTATTGGCTCTTCATCCCCCAAAGGCATCTCAGTCATGTTGTCTTCTGGCATTCCTGCAATGCAGCAGTATGTCCATCACCCAGAACAGTCTGTTATCATGCCTCCACACAGCGCTCATGGCGGCATGGGACGGATGTCTCCTCACCGTGTCACCCAAACCATTCCAGTGGGGCATCTTGTTCAAGGAGATGTCCCAGTCAGTACTCCACCTCTTGCTGTGATGGCTTATGGAATGCATAGCGAGCCTCACGCGTCACCCTGGCAACAACGGCCCACCTCGCCCCAGGCCGTCGGCAGGGACATGGTCCTCAAGGTTAACCCCGGTTCTGTAAGGAGCCATGAGGGAGAACAGGAAGATGCACGGCGTTTCCATCAGGCACCAGGGCGACAATCCGCCACCCAGCTAAAAGCAGATGGTCCGATGCACAGTGGAATTCAGCTGGATCCGTACATTAACCAAAGGGACATGCGTGTGCTCCTTCATCAGGGAGAACGGACAGAGCAACATGCTGGACATATTCAAGACCCTCTTCCCTCTTCTTCAGCATCTTCCAACATATCCTTATCCTTATCTCCAAGAGCGCACGTATTGACTAAAGGTGTGTCTGAGAAGGATGTTTCAAAACCGTTGGAGACAAAGAGGCCACACTCTCCTCTTGGGAAAGATGGAATGATGGGAATTAGACAGCCTGGGTCAGCCATGGCTTCTCCCCAGAGGGTTCTGCAAATGCCACCAGGACCTAGTTGTTCCTTCCCAGAGTATTCAACAATTTACCCAAACCCAAGGACCATCCATTCTCAGATGACTGATGCATCCCCTGTTGCGCTTAACCAGCCACAAGTGACTATCCCACCAGCAATTGTAAGTGTGTAAAGTATCATTTGATGCTAATAACTTAATATGTGCTGTATTATCTTAATAGGTGAGTCACAGTTTGTGGTTAAAGTATATGATTTGCTTCCAGACTGCAGATCTCCAAGCAAAATCTGACGGCAAGATAGCCCAGCCCATGGTCCAGCTGCTTACAGTAAGATTAACTTTTGAGAGTGTAGAGTGGTAAGTTAGGTCTCCTCAAATGTGGCAGGTCTTATTGGTTTGGTTGTTTCCCAACAGAAATACCCCATTGTGTGGCAAGGGCTGCTAGCGCTCAAGAACGACACTGCGGCAGTCCAACTGCATTTTGTCTGTGGCAACAAAGCTTTGGCTCATCGATCACTGCCACTTCAAGAAGGAGGGGCATTACTTCGAATTGTTCAGAGAATGAGATTAGAAGCATCACAACTGGAAAGTGTGGCCAGAAGAATGACGGTATGTCTTTCTTTTTTTCTTTTTTTGTACTGAATGTACTGCAGATATTTTGTGCAGAAGGTCGACCCTAACCTTAAATAATATCACTTAATTTTTGTTATGTTTTGTCCTTTAGTTTTTAGCACATCTGCCAACACAATGTTCTCTTCTACAGGGGGACACCGAGTTCTGTCTTCTCCTGGCTCTACCGTGTGGACGAGACCAAGATGATGTCCTAAACCAGACCCAAGCTCTTAAGGCTGCTTTCATCAACTACTTGCAGGCCAAGTTGGCTGCTGGTATAATCAACATCCCCAACCCAGGGTCCAATCAGGTCAGTGGCGAATGGCATTATTGCTATATGAAAATAAGGATGCTATATAAAGGGATACACAATTTCCCCCTTTTTTTTTTTTTTTTTTTTTAAAGCCAACTCATAAGATGTACAGTATTAAAATTAACTGTTTCTTAAAACTGGGGAAATTATAGAACCTGATGCCAATCAGCATAATTTGATGTGACTCGTTGCCATATTGTCAGTGTTTGACAGACAGGTAAACACCATATCTTGGTCCTAAAGTCATCTGCGTTGGTTTAATCTGTTGTTTTCTGTTGTTCTGTCTTGCCAGCCAGCCTATGTGCTGCAGATTTTCCCACCATGTGAATTTTCAGAAAGCCACTTGTCACAGCTGGCACCTGACCTGCTGAACCGGATATCCAGTATCTCACCCCATCTCATGATAGTCATCACCTCTGTGTAGCCGTCGCAGCTGAGAGCAGCTTCTTCATTGGACGTTCAGAACAAGGGGCCTCAGGAAGCGAGAGGAATATCACAATTAGTTGGATGTGTCAGAAATGTCTGATCAAAACTTTTTCCATATCAATTTTTTTGTCACTCCTCTCTGGTCTTTCTGTCCTCCTCAGAAGAACTCGAGGCTGGACCAAACCAGAAGTTTGTGCAGTCTTAACTGACCATTTCTCTGCTGTATTTGTATTTATTGGGAGTTTTATTTTTTATGTCTGGAGATATTCTAATGGAGAAAAAAAATCAGGATGTTTGAACAAAAATGACTAACTGGGTGGCCTTTTCTTTCCCGTCTCTTAATGATTGTCAAATTCAGTTCATGCAAGAAAGGGTTGTACTACAGTGGATAAAGATAGACGTTTCATCTCTCCTTGTCCAGCCGTTCCTTTTTTAGAGGAGGAAGGCTGTCTGAATCAGAGACCTTCTACAAAGGACCATGTCTGTAAGGAGCTGCTTCTATTCCACCAGCTCTGCAGTGTCGTGTTCGCACACTACTGAAGCAGACCAAGCTCTTGCACCTGCCTTTGCATCGAACAAGCTACTGTGTGATTTGGGAGTTTTGGAATACTGGACTATGTAAATATTTTAAATATTTAAACTTTGACAATGGAACTTGGGACGCCTCGACACCAAGAGACTTCCGCCCATGGAGATACAGGAAGGCCAAGTGTGGAGATTTAATTGGATACCCTTGATTTTTCTTTTTTCTTTTTTTTGGGTGTAAATACTTGTAACATCTTCTGTGGAGTCTGCTGATGGCACTTCACATTTTGTAACTCAAATTAAAAAAAAGTCCAGAAAACTTGAATGTTGTCATTTTCTATTGCAGGTTATCACTGACACTTTGAATGCTGTGACCACAAACTGGAGTAGATGCATTTTGAAAGCATGTCATGTTTTAGCCTAAAGTGGAGGAATGCAGAAAACTGGAAATGTTTGTTACACAAACTTGCTGTTTAGCAAAAAATGCAGGACCTTATTATTAAAAAGGATAGACTCAAATCCACTATTATAAAACATGCAGTAACACCACACCGCCAGTAGTCAAAGACAATATATTTTGTCACAAGACATTTAATCTCAAAGGGAAGATGTTGATGCTAAAAAATGTATATATTCTGTCAGACTTGACAGCAGTTGTACATTTTATAAATGTGTTAATGTTTCAAATCAACACTGGAGCCGAACAGCGCCACCAGCTGGTCTTCATAAATGGTGATGTTTCTCTTCATGATTTCCTTGCAGGGGCCCAGCAAACGCTCGAATGCTTGGATGTCTATTACTGGGAGAGGAAAGTAAGCAAGGAAACTATCAAATAACTGCTGCATTGTATTTACATTTTCTAGTTCAAATAAAAGTTAAAAAACTTCAACAGGTGAATTTTTGCTAAACCTAAGCAACCTTTTCACAGAAGATAAGGTGTCACCTGTTAAAATAAGAATGGTTTATATATTCAGAGAGCTGAATATGGTTCATACATGTATAAATTGTGGCTATACAAACCCAAGCATTTGGTTTCTCCCACAGCATAAACCGATGCAGCCCGTGATTTGTTGGTGACCAAAGCCAGCTCCCCAAAATACTGGCCTCTACTGCAGCGTGCAAGCTCAACCGCCATGTTGTCTTCCTGGCCAGCCTTGGTCTGTAATGGCACGAAGGCTGTTCAGTGACCAATGAACTTCATTATTGTAGAAATGCGATGCCACACTTTTCCAGTCTCAAAGCCAAAACATTACAGGCACCTAAAAAAAGACAATGATCCAAACATTTTGACATCAAAGGGACAAATTGCATCTGCCCACTTACTTTGCTTTTTATCATAATTTTCACCTCTCCAGACTCCACAATGTAAAAACAGTCAGCCTTTTCCCCCTGCACATACAGATAGAAATACCCAGGTCATTGGTGACTGTAATGACACCCAGGGATAGTGCTCAGAAGGGAAACGACACAATACCTGCGTAATTATACGCTCGCCATCTTTAAACAGTCTTGCTCCCAGGACATCTACAAGCTTCATTCTCTCTGAAAGCTTAAACAGTTAAGGAGAAGGAACACAAGATAACCAAAGTCACTGATACATTTCTTCATTCAGTATTAACATAACCTTAATATTTCATTTCACAAAATCCAGAACAGATGAAAATACCTCAAGAGACTTTAGAAGTGGAACACAGTCAATAAAGGCTTCATACATCCTCCTTTTCTTTGCATTATTCTTCACAATGAGCCTATGAAAAGTAGCTCTGTCCTGAAAGAGAAAACCCAGGTCTTACAGACTGAACAAGTTCATCTGATATCTAACATAATTAGACTCATGTATGAACTTTAATCGCACGTTTAAAGGAGGGTGTCCCTTTCAGCACATTTAAGCCTTATAAAGGAAGGGGCGTCGGCCAGACTTACCAGGTAAGTAAGGTACTTACCAGCCCCCACAGAGCCCCCGCCTGTGTTGCGATGATAGTGGCCGCACGCGATGTGTTGTACATGAGCGCCAGCTCGCCAAAGCTACCCTTGTTGTCATACTTCCCAACACACACACGCACTCCATCCTTCGGCACATAGACCTCGTACACGCCTCTGGGGAAGGGGAACGGGACAGACGGCATGAGAACACCACACATGGTCTCAGGGCGCGGTCTGGGCCTACTGCCCACACCACACATGGTCTCAGGGCGCGGTCTGGGCCTACTGCCCCTCCACTTGCCTCTCTACCACATAGAAGTTGTCCCCGTCATCCCCCTGGTCGATGATGTGTTCCTGGGGTTTGACCAGCACCTCAAACATCCCATCCAGCACCTCTGAGAACTGCTCCTGTATGGGGCATTTGATCTACTTAGATGTACTGTGTGTGTGAGCCAGAGGCATTCAATAATTATATACTGTACACACTCATCAGCCAGAACATTAGGACCACTGACAGGTGAAGTGAATTGCATTTCGTTACCATGGCACCTGTCAGTGGGTGGGATATATTAGGGAGCTAGTGATCATTTTATCCTCAAAGTAGATGTGTTAGAAGCAGGAGAAAGGGGCAAGCGTGAGGATTTGAGAGGCTTTGAGATGCTAGAAGTTGTGATGCTAGAAGACTGGGTCAGAGCATCTCCAGAACTGCAGCTCTTGTGGGGTGTTCCCGGGCTGCAGGGGTCAGTACCTATCAGAAGCGGCCAAGGCTCATTGATGCACATGTGGGGCGAAGGCCGGCCCATGTGGTCCGGTCCAACAGACGAGCTGCTGTAGCTCAAACTGCTGAAAAAGTGATAGAAAGGTGAAAGCGCCTACAATGGGCATGTGAGCATCAGAACACGGAGCAATGGAAAGTGGCCTGGTCCGATGAATCACGTTTACATCACATAGACGCATATGGCCGGGTGCGTGTGGAACACATGGCACCAGGGTGCATTATGGGAAGAAGGCAAGCCGGCGGAGGCAGTGTGATGCTTTGGGCGATGTTCTGCTGGGTAACCTTGGGTCCTGCCATTCATGTGGATGTTACTTTGACACGTACCACCTCCCTAAGCATGTTGCAGACCATGTACACCCTCTCATGGAAACGGTATTCCCTGACGGCATTGGCCTCTTTCAGCAGGATAATGCACCCTGCCACAAAGCATACATGGTTCAGGAACGGTTTGAGGAACAACGAGTTCAAGGTGTTGACTTGGTCTCCAAATTCTCCAGATCTCAATCTAATGGAGCATCTGTGGGATGTGCTGGACTAACCAGTCTGATCCATGGAGGCCCCACCTCGCAACTTACAGGACTTAAAGGACTTGCTGCTAACGTCTTGGTGCCAGATACCACAGCACACCTTCAGAGGTCTAGTGGGGTCCATGCCTCGACGGGGCAGGGCTGTTTTAGTGGCAAAAGGGGACCTACACAATATTAGGCAGGTGGTCATAATGTTATGGCTGATCGGTGTATATATATATATATATATATACAGTATATATAACATTTTAAATCACTGGTCGTCTATGGACCCTTTCCCCATGGCGTCGTAGTAGGGTGAACACATACAGTATGTAGTGTTATGGAGATTTTCATATTTGAACTATATACTACACTTATATTTTGTGTTGTACCATTCTGTGTTTAGACAGATGTAAGCACACAAGGTAATGTGAGATGTTTTGTTT
>JAOEHI010035138.1:0-23409 GCA_025447815.1 Percopsis transmontana | reverse complement strand
TGTGTGTGTGTGTGTGTGTGTGTGTGTGTGTGTGTGGTGTGTGTGTGTGTGTGTGTGTGTGTGTGTGTGTGTGTGTGCGTGTGTAGGCCCATGGTTTGTCAAAGCAGACTTAACCGAAGGTGACCGCCAGACACAACAGTCACCACAGGTCCCTCGGAGACAGAAAAACAGTAACTCGGCTCAATAACGTTGTGTTGTGCTTTACATTGGGGTGAACACACTCCCACAGCTGACGTGGGGTCAAGTCACTCACAATGGCTCCCCGTTGATTTGAAAAATCTGGTTATATTAGGAAAAAAAAGGTTTATTTTATTGATTAAATTAAAGAGCAAGCAAACGGCGTAGACCGAGAGTAGTTTCCCCTACAAAAAAATCATAAAAATGTATAAATGTTTAATATTATTAAATCTATATACAGAATCAGTTTGCCAGTCCCAAGTTTCATGAAGTCTGAAGGATTATAGAGAATTTTGTGGCCCTGAGCCCTGAAACAATTTTATTTTCCATTTTCAACTGTTAACCGTATTATAGTGTAAAATCCATTTTATGTTTTCTTTTTTTCCTGTTGGATTTGTGTGTAGTGTCGTATTTGTCATTAATGAACCATGTTGTCTACAACGGCTTATTTTAGGTCTATTTTAAGTAGAATAACGCAAAACATTATGTATGTAGTAAACATAAAGTTACACTTTAAATCCTATTTTATCCCTAAAATAGGACGAGCTAAGTCACATTTTCTACTCTTTAGCTCAGTCGTTGACCCGGGCTAAATCATCCACAGACAATTTAGCCGGTGAAAACTGTATCACACAGCTGTGATTGAACTGTCACATGCTTTATGGCCTTTCACAGCCTGCTCCAAATTAGTGTAATGCCATAACGCTGTGTCACCATGTAGGTGATAGCTCATGCCAGCACAAAGTGCTGTATCAGTCTCAGATTACTCGTTGTAAGACTTGGAGATGGCCGTCTCTCTCTTTGTTTATCGAGCTGGCTGTTCACTGTTGCGTTCACTGGGGCTTGGGGAAAACAATTTGAAAACTGGTAGCAGTTAATATTGTGCCGTAAAAAGTGAAACTCAGCTTTAATCCCCCCACACACACGACAGGATATCGCTGAACTGATGCAGGCGTGCATGTGTGTGTGAAGGCGGTGTGTAGGAGGCTGTGCTAATGCTGTGGCTCTCCAGCTGTGCAGCGTAATAGCATGCGCCTCCCTCTGACAGATGGCCACATGAGATGTGAAACTCGAGCAGGCAGGGGGAGAGGTGCGCGTCCATTGTGCGGGCTCCCGTTTGTCCTCGCGCTATCTCTGCACTGTCACCTCCCCGGGGCTTTGGCTCGGGCTAAGCTTGGAGGTGGGAGGCCGCGGGATGAGATGTAAAAACAGAGGAGGGAACGGGAAGCCGCGAGGTAAATGAGGGAGGAGTAGCCGCACGCCCCCCTTGAGGAGGCTGCTGGGGGTAAAAAACGGGATTCGTTTACCCTTTCTGCTCGCTGTCACCGCACAGCGTCACTGTACCATCAGGTGCTGCTCTGTCCTCCTCCTCGGCCCTTCTCTCTGTGCGCCTCGTCTTGGATCAAAGGCACAAGCCGTTCTTTATTCCTCACAAGGCTGGGCGGGGGGGGGGGGGTGGCTGGAGCTCAGCAGTGATCACAGAGCATGGGAGTAACCCATACAGCGAGTCATTCCAATGTTAATCAATCAAGCGGTCAATCTGTCTCTCATGCTTCCTATCTCTCTCCCAGTCTCTCCCTATCTTCCCGTCCTCTGCTGAGAGTCAGTAGCTCCGGCAGATTCATTTTCTCTTCGTCCATGCCGGCCTCTTGGAGCTGCTTGTTTCCTTCCCCCTCGAAGTAGAGACACTCTCTCTGAGTAGGTCCAGATTAAATACCCACTTGCTCTGATTAGAGGACGAATCTGCCAGTCACGTCTTGAAAATAAAACCCCATTGATACATTTCACGTCAGCTTGACCTCGATTCATTGGAAGCTGTTAAACCAGCGTTTGCCTTGGTGAGCCATGCCTATATGGACCGAGACAGCTCTTTTTTGTTCTGACAGGCGTCGTAACATGCAGTCCGCCATTGCAGGGGGAACTAATGAAGGGGACACCTGGCGAGGTCTAAAAATACCACCGCACGTGATGAAGCCTGCTTTGATCACTCTCCTGTGGTGCCGCATCAGACAGAACGTTCCTCATCTGTCAGCCATCTTTAGCACAGTCCCAGCAGGTCGCATCCACCCCACCACTATACGCACACATCATTTTACCTGGCCCCACAGTGTCGCAGGGAAGAGGGACTGACGCAAACGCGGCTCAGTGGAATGCTGCTAGTAGTTACGTGAGAGGAGATAATTAATCGCATAGCAATGTATTGTGCGTTCCCATTTAGAGCATTTAGCAGACGCTTTGATCCAAAGCTACAAGAAGTACACTAGTCAATAGCTGAATAGGTCATGCACTAGTCATCGTACACAACATTCTTTTAGAATAATGACATTGTGGTTTGATTGTTGCGCTGTTGTGTACCATATCTGTCGTTGCATAAAACTGTATGGTAGTTTTCTATTCGAGTATCTATTTGGCTTTCTAGTCTAGTGGTTCTCAAACTTTTTTTGCCTTCTGTACCCACTTTCAGTTATATTCCAAGCCCAAGTACCCGTTTACTGGACTGGAACATTACAGAAGGGAAAAAGTGATTATATAAATATATTACATTTTACGGTTTTCTCAAATAGCACACAGCAATATAAATAAATAATTACTTGGACAATTTCTTCCTCTGACTGATGAATTTATTAATCTATTTATAGGCCTGTATAAACAGAAGATAATTTGAAACATATAAAGTAAACGTACAGTTTAAATTTTTACAAAACGTAGGTTTCAATTTGTCTTGTTTACCTTTCGTAGCTCCTGTAGCATATCTTCAAGTACCCCTGTTTACGAAACACTTGTGCCAGTGTTGGTCGCTGTGGAGCCTGGGGGTGTTGGGTGGTCGAGCTTAGCCTGGTCATACCACCAGCCAGTCAACCCTTCCCCGTTAAAGCTGAGATCAGACCAGTGAGTCGTTTAGCTGGCATTTAAAAATATTTCCCCACATTCACTTCTCCTATATATGCAAAGAATTATAGAATACATATACAGTACTGTATAGAATACACACCTGCCAAGGTACACACAAGTGCATACCAGTGCACTTATGACATGCACACTTTTGCATTGATCCTCTCTCTCTTAATTATGTGTCACTTCATATCATATAAACAGACATGATTGGCTATGAAGTGGAACCAGCAGTGCGGGAGTGTTTCCTGAGTACAGCTCTGCCTTAAAGTAAATCATTTTTAAAAGAGTTTACTTTTAGATGTTTAAATTCTTTAGGCAATTGAGTACAATTCTGGCTACAATACCATCTTATTGCTATTAATAGAAGCCTGATTCAGTTGAATAGTTCTATGTAGTTCTAAAATGCTGTTCTGTGACAGACAGACACACACACACACACACACACACACACAGATAGTAAGAATCCAGAGGGGAAGGGAGAGCACAGCGACCGTCAACACAGCGACCGTCAACACAGTTCCTCCGCTTTGAGTGAATTACAGAGGAAGGCTGACATTTCTGAATGTTATTAGGAGAAGGTAAAACTGTGCTACAGTGTGTGTGTGTGTGTGTGTGTGTAAGTGCAGTGTGTGACAGAACACACAGTGTGTTCCTTTACTGAAGCAGTCCCCAGTGACACTTGTTTCCCCCAGCTTGTTAGTGCCTCAGAGGCTGTTCTGGGGGGCTAACGGGCACTACCTGAATCTAAATGGCTCCGTACGATTCGTGTAATGGTAGCTTGCATGAAAATATCTATGCACCTGCAGCCAGCCGTGACAACCTTTATGTAACAAGGTCATCTTATGGGAATTCTAATGGCCTGTATATTCATCTATTGGGTCGATGCCCAGGCAAATCCCCCTCTCCTCCAGTAACAGTGCTGCTGTATGCTACATCACACTAAGGTAATCACAGATACAAGGCAGCTATTTTGAACCTTTACAAATTTCGTCTATCCTCAATTAAATTATGATTGAAGGTTTGAGGCCGGGTCAATCAGTCACTCTCGCACACTGCAGAGAAATCTTTTAATGGACTGGTATTGACCTGAATTCTTGCCTTTCTCTTGAAAGGAGGAAGGAAGCTGCCAGGTTGCGCTTCGATTTATAAGAGAGCCGCTCGTCCAAATTAATTTTAAATGGGATGTCGGGGTTGCCTTGGAGACAGAAGCTTACCATTGTAACTCAGCAGAGCCGTCACAGGAAAGGCCACCACCAGGTTTTAGTAATGAGAGATTCATTGGGGTGTGAGGAGGGCATTATAATATTATTTAACAATACAGAGGAACACAAAGTATAATTACCTCACTAATTATTTATCTTCCAAAACATATCAGCGTTAATTTTTTAGGACAAAATTGTTTAAATACGTCAATAAATTCAAACTGGCTTGTGTTGTTATGTTGATGAAGTAAGGCCTGACTAATGACAACTCAAATTACAATAAATTGTGTTCTTTTTCCGTCGTTCTACTCTCCTAGGCTTTTTTTTGTCTCTCGAAAGACTGTTGTAAGTAACAAGAATTGGGAGGTTCAGCTCTTTAGAAAGTGGGTAGCACTCCAGGGTTTTAACACTGGCAGATGTCAAGGGGGTTGCCCAGGCCTCTTCCCAGATATAGCAGTGGTCCCCAAACAGAACCGCAAGCGACTTTTAGTGGTCAAGTGTATCAAGTGTGACGCCACTCTCCCTTGATTTGCCTGAGGATTTTTTGCCTCTATTTCTTTTGTTTCATGTTTTCATTAGGTTGGTCTCTTTTCTTTTCTAGCCTCTCTCATGCGTGATTTTAATAATTAAATTGAATCTTGTTTAAATTTAAATTTAAATTTGAATCCCTGTAACTTTTATTCACAAATAAGAAGATAAGACAAAAAATAAAAAAGTCTCTTATTAGGCTAAACTCTGGGACTCTGGGTTTTGAATGATGGTTTACTACCTGTTTTTTCTGCATAGTGGTTTATATGGTAAAGGAAACTCAGAGGAACATGCAGGGATAGAGAATATTTTCCCCTATCTAGACTTTTTAATCTTAAAACAATGCCCCACAAAATGCCTCCCCCATAGTTTTCTGCATCAGTCATTGTAGTCGATGCCCACTTTCACTTCAGCGCACGCAACGCAAACAGAAAACTGCATTTGATTTGCCTGCAGGACCTTGGCTGACAGCTGTGAATACCATGACTCAAAAGAGTCTGATAGCTCCTGCATGTTTGGAAGTCTGAGTCACTCTGAGCAGGGGGAACAAAAGCAATGGTGGGGTGCATGTGTGTCGCTTCTGAAGCGTACGCCATTTCCATAATCGCTGAAACGCAAGATGAAATCCTAATGGGAAAGTTGATTCACGCTCCACAAAGCCATAGATGTGAGTGAGAAGATAGCATTAAATATGCTTGAAGTGGGGAAATTATTTAAATGTCTTATCTTGTCTAATAGACAAATGTGTTTTTCACTTAACAGGGGCTATATGTTGTGGTCCAACAAAAGGATTTGGTGCTACTGATGCACTCAGTCAGTAACAGTGCATCAGTCTATGTCTAAATTGACTTGTTTGATTGGGTGTTGGAGACTGCAGACACCAGACTTATCAGGCAAATGAAGATTTCACACTCATTACTTTATTGCCATAGCAACCAGTGCATAGAATTGAATTTGATGAGGCAAACATTAACAACATCCTAACAGAAAGAAATTCAAGCACGCACACACGCACACACGCTCACACACACACACACATGCATACACACACACGCACGCATCACTATCATTATCATAACCATAATCATTATTGTGGTTAGCAGTGTGAACATGGCAGCGCTGCTGGATGACTGAAGATGCAGATATGTTTGTTTCTTTATTGGCACTGTTCTTCCCTCCTCTGCAAAGCTCAAGGCTTTATTTGAGACACCGTTTTTCCTTATCGTGTTGTCCATTTTGACAGTGATGGAGGTGTTTTCTTAGAGCTTTAGATAGCAGCGCCCAGAACACAACTTTTCCTCTATGCTATCTCTGAGGGGTGCAAAACCAGGGGGCGTACCTTTTAAATCTAGCAGTTTATTTGTCTTAGTTTATAGAGAACCAATGGGAAGCAAAATGCCTGTCAGCTAATCAAAAGGCTGTATTGGAAGCCTACATTTGAATGCTTACTAGCCTACGTTATTATGCTGCAATATTAATTTAAGGTCACAGTGGTCTCTCATCTCTGAGCTGTAAGAAGATTATGCTATGGCCCTCTTCCAGACCTTTCTCTCAGCCATCACCAACCATGCATTAGACTTTTTGTGTCGCAGGATTGCCATTCCCAAAAATAATATGCTAATGCTGTGACCTAAATCCGTGGGTGGGTTTGGAGTGTGTGAAAGTCTGTTTAGAAGAGGAAGTCTATTTAAGACTGCATAAGCAGAGGCTGAATGTATTTTAAGTGGGAAATCAAGGGAAAATAGATGTCTCTCCCTCAGACATGTAGAATGGCTTTAGCTCTGCCTGAGAATAGACAGTTTATTGTAAAAGACAGCCAATTAAGGATTTTTAAAGGTTGGGGTAAAAACAAAGCTGATTAAGGTTAATTAGATTTTTCTTTTTTAAATAATGCAATTTATACTTCCGATGCAATATTAATTTGTTCACAAAAGAGCAGCATTTTTCTTCCTTTTGATTTATTTTAGAATAGCGGTAATTTAGAAAGTAGCTAGGAGGTTGTGATGCTCAAGATATTGCCTGGCCAATGTGAAGTGAAATGCCATTGATGATTTTGTGAAACATTTAGAAAGAAATCCGTAAGTGCTAAAATGAAAGTTTAAATTGGTTACCTTGAATCTTTTGTCCTGAACCCCCTGTTACCTATTCACAAATAAAAAGATAAAAAGTTTTTCATAAAAGTTCTATATGATTAGTTTCTTTTATTTGGTTAATAACACTGGGTTTTGAATGATGGTTTACTATGGGTTTTTGGTTGATATAGTAGATAACAAAAGAAAATAGTTTCCCTCTCTAAACTTTTTTAACCTTTAGATGTTTCTCTGTTCTGATCTGGTTTCCTGTGAAGTGTTACCTAGTCCACTGTGGTACAAATCAGTTTTATTTCCAGAAGAAAACGTATGGATAAATACTCCAATATAGAAATAAAATAAAATATATCTATGGCCAAAGCAGCACCTTATAGTATAGTATAGTTCAAAATATGCAGTGCCACACTAATGAATATAGTGTAGTGTACAGTATACTGCAAGGGTTGTGGACCAGTGTTTTTTTCATTCTGTTTTTCATTCTAAATGGTTGAAAATTTCTCTAATGGCCAAAAGCTCTTTAGACAAACCAACAGCGGAACCAATTTGGTTCATTCCCCTCAAGTTCCAAGACAAAGATCCAGCATCCCTCATGTAATCAACCACAAGATGAAACTAATGACTCATCAGCAAATGTTTTATCCCGTTCAGCATAAATCTGTCAGCAGTAGACAGTGGCTGCTGGGTTTTTAAGATATTGCAGAGATGTAGGCAGTAAAACCCTGTATTTAGAACCAGGACTTATGGCAGAGCCAGTACCGAGCACAAAAATACGTTTGTAAAGCCCTGACAAGCTGTGGTCCTGAGAGAAATGAAAAACTATTGTTGTTGTTGAGTGGTAGGAGGTGGCTGTTAGCAATGCATTGTTGGGTGGGATTGTTAGAGGACGCAGCGCAGCAGAAGGCGATGGAAGGTGTGCCGTCTCAAAAGGACGTTTTCGGTAGAAGACTGAGAATGCGTACGGGTAACTGACAGGCATCGCTTTCCGTTAAGCAGCTGATCCCTCCGTGTCAATTAAGGTGTAGCAGTGCTAGTAGCAGGAGAAAAGCTTCGTTCCTTCTGCAGTAGATGGAGGATTGGCTGCAGCCTCTATTTAAACACCAATCTCTTTGACTGGTTCACTCAGCCTTTCACAGCAGGCGTCGTCCATATCCTGATCCTGTCTATCCTGTCTATTGATCCTGTCTACAGCTAGTACAAGCTGCGGTAGGCAAGTTGAGATTAAATTTTTGTCCAATCATAAGTCCTACTTACTACAATTTCCTTGTGTCCATGTCTGTTGCCACTAGAAACAAGGTTCGAGAGTTTTATGAGATATAAAAATGGCGAGAAATCATGTTGTGAGATTATGTGGATTTTGCAATGAGTTCTCCAAGGGATGATTGTTTTTCATGTAAGCTAGGACTCAGGGTCCCTGACACCCTGAGCAAAAGGTAAACAGACAGTGAAAAAAAACATACAGAGGGAAAGCAAAGGAAGGAAAACAGGACAGTGGGAGGACATTCTAACACATTCTAACTCTATCCTTGAATGAAAAGTTTGCCTTTGAGCATTTAGGTTCCATTGTCCAATTTAGTAATAAATTGCCATCTTTGTAAGATGAGCAGTCACAGGGAGTCTAATTTAAAGTTCCGAGAACACCAAACGGAAACTTTCAGTATTTATTTATTTATTTATTTATTTACCTTCTACACTTTGGTAGTCTCAGAATACCATAAAGCAACACAGCGGACTCAATTTGGTGGGAGCAGCACTGCTTTTAAAAGAACATGTTTTTTCTAAAGGTACATTCTGTGATTTGAATCCAGAATTAAATGCCCTGGTGGTTGAAGATATCCACAGGGATGCTGAGCACATAAGCGCTGATAGCTGTCAAAATTGCATTATGGGTGAAAAGGCAAAGACAAAAAAGCTCCCCCACAGAAATTTAACTGCAATACAAGCTCTTAATGAGTGGTTCATTATACAGAAATGCTGGTTTAGGCAGTAGGCTACAGTAAATTAACAACACACTTACTTTCCCGAAGTAAGTAAGCGCTATCCTCGCTCAGGGTGTTTTATTAAAGGTACCCTCCATGATTTGTGGAATTACCCTTGTGGTTGAAACCAGTGTTATAAAAACATTATTTTGTTTACAGTGTGCTAAGTAACTGACACTCCTCACACTCTCATCCCCTACAGATTTTACAGGCGTATACCGCTCTCTACCCCTCCACCTACAACCTACTGTATGTTTCAAACAGGAACAGTAAGCTGAAGTGCATCTCTGGGGTTTTGGCAGTGCTACAGTATAACACAGTCAAGGACCATTACCGCACTGCATAGAGGTAGCAGAATAAAACTGCAGTGTTGAATAATAGTGGTTAAACTGAGGTCAAATCAATTGATGGCACTTTAGAGGTAAATTGAATCCTTTCTGGGCACAAGATGGAAGCTTCCCTCCATTTACACATCCACCCAACGTGGCACTCAAAAGCAACATCTCCGGGACCTTCGTGCACTTTATAACTTATTCAGCCCCTGTTTTCAGGCCCATACGTGTATAGTGCACGTCTAATGAAATCGACTCCCAACTGACGGCATTTTGTTGTAAATGGTTCCCCAGGGGCGCTGCGTTTACTATTTAGTGTCTCTATGAGTGATAGAGAAGGCTGGGTCAGAACAGGGGAGGCTTTCAGTTAAGGACATGCAAAAAGTACGGATGGACACATTGCTGCTTCCAGAGGTTCATCAATGTAACATGAGGTGAGGGAGATGAATTATTACTCGCAATGGTAAAAAAAAAATCCACTATTGCTCTGATGAAATACAGTATGTGTCAATGAAATCGTGTGTTGTTGAGAAGAAATTTTTCTGCTGCCTTTCTGTGCAAGTGTCTGCAAATCAAAAAGGGGTATACAGCGACAGAGGAATGGCTTTGCGCCCTTTTTAATCAAAGCCCTGCTATGAACTCTGAATAAGAATGAATAAGCCGGTGTGGCGGAGCTACACTGTATATTGGGTTTGTTTTCATTTTTTGCTTGCTAGCATCAACTGGATCAATTCTGGTTTTCACCATGAGTAATGCAGCATTTTTATCTCAGTAATTCCTAATGAGTTTTGTCTTTACCATATGTGTTGGAGCCGTGCACGGATTTGTGCTTGGTTTGCAGCAGTGTGGATCCTTTTATTGCATGCGGTGTCATAACATTAAGTCAGGAGCGCTCTTCCCTGCCGGTGACCCCACTAATCTCATCACCAGCAGTGCTATTTAAACCCCGCCGCCATCTCCAAGTCAAGGCACAAGATGCCGTGATTAAATCCTAAAACACAACAAAGCCCAACCCAATGTAGTTTCAGGCAGTATTGGAATATTAATGTATTCACATTTTCAGTGAATCACAGCAGATGTACGGTCTCTAAAGACCGAGGGGAGAGAAACTATGGCCGTATTGGATCCCTAGGGTTTGAAGAAAAGCAATTTGTTCAGAGCCACATTCCACCTTGTATTTCTCAGCACAATCAACCTCGAGCTGAACCCCGCACCGGAGACCAGACCTACAGTACTGTAAGATGTCCTCATAGACATCAGCTTTGTTTCCTCGGAGGCGAATCTCGTGATTGGTTAGAATCAGGGCACGAGCGATTTATTAAACCACGAAGGACAGAAATGTTTCAGTGCTTTTTTGCATCTTCAGCCTTCTCTTTCCCTTTCTTACTACACCAGCAGTAGGACGGGAAGTAGAAGAAGAAGTAGAAGGGAAGATCTTCATGTCCTATTGACTTCTATAAATGTCTTCAGCTAGTCAACATATAACTGGTTGACATAGGACTTGTCTATGCTCTATATCCAGCCTATACCAGTAGTTGTGCAGTAGTTCTAGCTGGTGGCACTACACATGAACGCGTTGGTTTTGCTTAGAGACGCTGTTCACAGTGGTAAACACCTCCGTCTGCGGAATTCACTATCCGGCTCTCTCATTTCCGATGACGTTTCTTTCCTCCTGATAGTCTAGCAATGTCTCTCAACGTCCTTCAGAGCATTCCGCTTATTAAGGCCATGCACCGCTAGCCTTCCAGGGCCAACACGCTATAAGTGAACCACTTTACTGCGGCTACTCCTTCTTTTGCAGGTAGGACTCCAGCCCCTCTCTGTTTTACTAAATTGGCAGCAATTTGTGTGCACGCTAGTTTCCGTCAAACTGGGGCAGTTTGTTTATCATTCCTCAGCCCTCCGGACCTGGTTATGTATGCACCCTCCACCCTGACTCTGATTCTTTTTTTTTTTTTTTTAAACAATACAAAAATAAATAAAAAAGTTGCTTCCTGGCACCTAACAGCAAATCCACGTGCTTGGAATGAATATGCCTGACCTTGGGAGAGTGGAGTCCTCTGGGTGCAATGCTGCTGAAAAACAAAACAGCAGTTTCCAACCAGGAGGCAGATTATTTTGGATCATAGGTGTTAAAGGGGAGAGAGAGAAGAGAGAGAAGAAGGCAGCGGGGGGTTAACAAACAAAGGAGTAGAGGAAGAAAGATAGATGGAGAAGTACTGTATGTAGGGAACACTTATGTAGAGACACAGCTCCTCTGTCTTCCTGCTTAAAGACACCGGGTCCCTAAGAACCCCTACCTGGGCTCCACATTTATCACCCTTTTTTCGCAGGGGGAAAATCATCCAGGCACAGGGACGACCACCCTGGCCGTTTTTCCTCTGTTCTCAGTCAAGGTCAGGCTCCCTGTTACTTCCACCCTGCAATCACGGTTTAGGTGCACCTACTGCTGAGCAAGATCCAGTCGCTGGAGTAGCTGCCCTCGGACACAATGACCTTCGAGATGCTGCGAGAGAGAGACACATACACACACACACAAAGAGAAAATGTGTGTGCGAGAGATGGCTTTTAGAGAAGAAAATGGCTCCGGAGAGACCAGCCCCACTTTACTGTGTGTTTTATTTTGATGTGTAGCTGGTAAAATGGAATCGGCCCTTAAACAAGCCTTGCCTGGGGTACAACAGCGCATTAAGTGTGCTGTGGATTTACACATCAAATAGAGGTACGATTACTCTTTGTAGCATTATAGACCTACATTCTGTATAAAGGGGATCTTTACTGCACTTTGCTGTCTGTTAGGGAGGGCTGTACATGCTTGTTTCAAATGTTCTATCAAGTTCTTTCACTCTGCTCTAAGCTGGTGTACGATTGAGACTTGTGGCTAGGCTAGTGAGGCCTAATAACATTACTCACCTCTTACAATAAAAATCACTCTCAGGGATATTTGTATCTATTTTATGGGAGCCCTAAAAAGTAAGACGACAGGCACATTGATCATTGATTGATCAGTGTCACGGCAGATTGTCACAATGTACAGTTTAACTATGACACTTAACGAGAAACACGACATGCTTTTATCAATCAATAATGAGCTGCACTGATCAGCATTCTGCTATTCATTTGAACTGTTCATCAAAAGAGAAGGGCGTGTTTGTTTGATATAATAAGAAAAATAAGCCAGAATGTATTGATGGAAATGGTTGTCAGGGCAACATTACTGTATGAATCAGTATTATCATTAGTGAGTGTCTTCCATCCCTAATGTCCTTTTAGGACATTCTGGAGGATAATTGAGCTATTGAGTATTTGATCCATCTGCATGAGGACGCCATGCAACCAGGGGAGTATGACTCACAGAGATCACAGTGCCACTCGTACACATTCTCCAAAAAGGCACCTTGAGTATTCACAGTGACTGAGTGTTCATTTACATCTGGCATGTATTGTGGTAGAAGGCGCGATGTCAGCAGAACATGGGCTGCGTTGCCGATGCAGCTGTAGATAATCAACCCAGAAGCACAGGAAGCCACAAAACATCCTGTGGATCAAGCTAACTGCTACCAATTGTTATTAATGTTACAGTACTGCGCTAAATTGAATACTGAGCATACAGTAGAATTGAATGAATGGACAGGAAGCACAGTGCATGTGGCATGTTGCCGTAATGAATGATTACAAATGGTCTCATACGCCAGGGCAGACAGTAGCAGAAAAGGTTGGGGCCTCCACCAGTACAGGCGCTCCCGTTAACCTTCCTTGTAGAGGACTCGCTCGCAGTTAGCTGCGTTCTGTTGTCAGGCGACTGACAAGTCTGCCTTTCCGCCGCGATTGTTCCACTACACAATTAAATGATTTAGTTGTTATAACTCGAGAGAGAACAGATTTTTCTCTTCCCCACCCTCTTGAGAACAACAGGACTGGCTGAGCAATAACGAATTACCATAATGAGATGGGTTGATATTTACAACATGGCTTAACACAGAGTGAAAGCTTGGCTTGCAATTTTCAGCCTCTCGCATCTGGCGGCGGGAGGGGAGGGGGGGGTTAATTTGAGATGGGAGGATCCATTTTCCGCTGATTTTCCTGTGACATCTTCATTTTAGTTTCAGCTTTGCCGCAGTTTAATTTCGTACCATGGGACAGCCCGAGATCTTGGATTAGGCACATATGGTGGCAGATATGGGGGTTGTGTTTTTCACCTGGGGCGACCCAGCGGCCCGGACATGATGGTCAGCATGAATATGATTAGCATGGGTAATGTCCTCTCCCCAGGCTGACACATCCAGACCTGGCCAGCCCGGTCTAGCTTGGCTCCAAGCGCCTAAGGCCCATGACCACAGCACCTGGCCTCATTGAGGAGCCAGGAAGAATGCTGCTCAGTCGAGTGAATACGCTGCCGTCCGTCCTTCAGTGCATGCTCAGCACACATCCAAATGGAGATTAAACAAGGAAAATGTATTCAGTTTTTCTCCCTTAACAAACTCTTTAACGATGTGCTTTAGCCCGGGCACATGCCCCACTGTATTTGCATCGCAGCCCTTTTCAGATAGGCATGAGATTTGTCCTTAAAATGCTCTTTGATGAGCATGGCGGCATATCTAACTGTGCAATAGATTCAGCGACGGTGACTCCCGCTGTCCTGACACCTGCTCCGTCAGCCAAGAGTGGCGTCGCTACTCGCGGAATCCGCGGCTCGTTTATCAGCGCACACGGCTTCGAAAACCCGCGCGTCGCCATTATCCAGTCCAAGGCTGCCAGCGTCCGCCCAAACGGAGAGGTGCCGGGGTCTACATCTCGCAGACAGCAGGCGTGCTCGGGGAGTCATTAGATGAAACAAGACGCGATAGAATGTGATGGCGGCAGGGCAGAGAGTGTCATCCGAATTTAGCGTTGCCAGCCGTGACACTGACGAAGCGCCTCAGCCGGGCTCTTTTTTATTTGATTTTTTTCGACTCCTCCATGAAAAATGAAGCCATTAGGTAGTGGAGGAGAAGGCTGGCGCTGGGCAGTCTCGTGGGCACGTGAAGGCCGGTGTCCACAACAGGACTATCCGTCTTAATCAGAGCCCCCGGCCCGTGAAGCACCAGCATCGTGACTTTGTATTCCCCTAAAGGACAACCTGATCGTCAGTTCCCCGAGTGGAAGGAGTGGCATGGAACGTGGGCCGTAGCATTTCAGCTTGTGTTTATAAGGCTCCTTGCTCCGAGAGGATTCACCTCATGTCCTCGTGTCTTCCGTCCCATGCTGTGTGTACTAAAAATCAGTGGTTCCCAACTAGGGGCAACATGATTTATGGGGGGGCATGAGATGATTTCAAGATTTCTAAATAAGCTTTTTGAGAATGTTTTTCATATAGTTGTATTTTCCTAAAGTGTTTCCTAAATGTTCCCAAGTGTAACAATGTTTTAAATGTTGTTTCTGGTTGTGTACATGTTTATATATATGTATGTATTACGTTCTGCTACTGAAGGAGGGACCATGGGTGAAAAAAGGTTGAGAACCACTGCACTGTCTAACCTTGGCCTGCCCACTATAGCTTGTTGTCCTGTTAAAGCACCCAGGCTGTCATACCCTCTCCTAGTCAACATCGGCTTGTTGAGTCATCAAAACAGAAGTTGCCGGCAGGCTGTCACTGCTGATGCACATTTCTGTCTCTTTTGGCCGCGATCCAAAATAACTTGTTTGTGTGTATGTGTGTGTGTGTGTGTGTGTGTGTTTGTAGGCATGTATGTGTGACCGCGACTGAGTGTACACGAGCATTAGTGTTTTCGTGCATATGAGGCCATGTAGCGCTGCTCAGTTCTTGCTGAAACACAGCAGCCTGCCCGTTGTTGTTAACACTGAACCACAAACAGCCCCATTTGTGAATTTATTCAGTTCATATACTGTAGATAATTACTCAGTAATGAACAGCGTGGCATGGTAGTTTATCAGCCAATACACACTAGATGGGGCCATCTGCTGCAAGAACGGAGGACTTAGACTGGACCACAACACTGTCTTGCCTCTTTTCCCCAATCACTACATCGCACATATGATTTGGAAATGACCTTTGCTGTTACAATATTGTGGCAAAATGTGGGGCTTTTGGGGAACGGAGCAGACATAAACAATGTAATAAATCGAAAATAAATGAGTTTACTCTATTTTTACCTGAAAGATATCATTTGAATGTCTTTCATTTGAAAGAGAGGATGGAAATCACTTCATAAAAATACAAATATTGTATGTTGGGAAGAATTAATGGCACGGGGAAACAAGAACAGCTGTTGAAATCCTGTATTTGAATTAAATGCTAAAATAATATTGGTATATTGGTTTCTCTGTTTGGTTTCTCTGTAAATCGAAAAACGTGACTAAAATTAGCAGCAGTGGTCCTGCCCTGTGTTTTGCTGACATCTCTTTCCGTTCCCTCCACAGTGCGCTGACCATGTACGATGAGGCGAGGGTGCCATCCCCCAAAGACGCCGCGAATGGAGGTCCCCAGTCGGTGGTCCCCGGGGCCGCAACCGGGGCCACCGCAGGACCGGGCGGGGCTCTACCAGTGGCCGCAGCCCTAAGGCCTAAAACCGAAAAAGGCCAGCCGGGAGGGAAGGAGGAGGAGGAGGAAGAGGAAAGCGAGGCCAAAGTGGAGCCCGTCTTGGTGAAGAAGCCCCACAGAGAGATTCTGGACCACGAGAGGAAGAGGAGGGTGGAGCTGAAGTGCATGGAGCTGCAGGAGATGATGGAGGAGCAGGGGTAAGTGGAATGCCAGCGGTTTCCAGCACACCCATTCATCAGTCAGGGGATCTGGTCGGAGGGCAGCGCATGAAAGTGTTTTCTGTGGGACGGGGGAACTCGTCTTTGGCAGGCATCCACAGGGATGCTGAGCACACAAATGTTATATAAGCAGTCTGGTAGCTGCCAAAAGATGTTTACATTGCATTATGGGTAGGAAGGAGAAGACAGTTAACTGTAAACCCAGCTCTTAATGAGTGGTCCACTATACAGAAATGCTGGCTTAAGCAGTACAGTCTGCTGTCTCCTCCCTCTGGTACAGTGGTTTATTAAAGGTACACTCCTTCATTTGTAGAATTACCCTTGTGGTTGAAACCAGCATTGCAAAAACGTTGTTTTGGTTTGAAACTCAAAGAGCATGTGTACCTCCACTCCTGAGTGCTGAGTGGCGGTCACTCCTCTCTACCCCCCCCCCCCCGCAGCACTTGGGGCCACACTGTTCTCTACCCCTCCCCTCACAGCTCCATTCACTTTCATACACATTTGTATTTCAAATGCGATGGGGAGTAAATCTATGGTGATGTTTGCAGCACCTCTCTGTATCAACGGCTCTGTCAGAGTGAGGTTGCTATGGAGACAGCCCAGCAAGGACAAAACCCAAACCAGTGTAGTCTGTCTCATCCGGCCGAAGGGAAGCTTGCTGGGTGCTAATTCTACAGCCACGGAGTTAGCGCTAATCCTCCTTGCCTTGCTATCTCATGGCTTCTTATGGACTGAACATGCACACGCACGCTCACACACATGCGCTAAGCAGGGCATGCAGACAAAGTGCAGGTTAGCTGTGGCGGTAATTAACGAGGAGTTGTGTGACCTTGTGTCTCTACAGTACAAACACACTGTCCCACAGCAAGCTCATGCTTTAAGCTTTAACTCACATTTGTCATTTATGTAAAAGCCCTAATAACCCCAGTGGATTAACACGAGGAAGGCCATTAATTATTCTTTTACAGTTTGTAATTGTTTAGTGATATTTGCTGATAAATAGGGCTGACACGCAGAAATAGGCTCAGCAGCGCCGGAGTAGATGTAGTTGTAACGTCCAGGGGCTCATCCATGCATGGAGCGCCTTCCTCCCCATCTAATCTCGCCGGTGTGCTGTGCACTGGCCTGCAGCCACCCTGTCACGTGAGCACCGCACCTGACCTCAGTCACTCTCCCTAATGACTGACTATGTGCACCTGTGGGGAGGGTACTTAGGTAGGGTGGTTGGGGAAGGTCCTTGTCGGACATTAGCCACTTTCGGACCAAACTGTTCCAGGGACCCAGTTCTAGGGACTACCCACTGGGGAGCTCCCCCGAGAACTACAAACCTTTTTTCTGTAGTAGGGCGACATTGGTATAGCGACTTCACTTGTTGAGAGGAAATGCTAGCGAAATTGTTTACGTTTTGCTTAAACCCGTTGAAATCTCTTTGAATTTCCTCAATTGCATACAGGCTCAATAAAGCCCGGATTTCAGTGCCGGTCCATTTGTCAGAGTTTGTTTCCTTTTTCTAACATTGTTGTTTACATGTTTTTGTTTAAATGGCAGTTGCCGATGATTTATTCGACTCATGGTTTCTATTGCGCTGAGGGTACCTACCCTGATGTAGGAGCTAAAAAAGGTCCTCAAAACAGCGTTCTAAGAAGAACTATGATCCTCCTCAGTTCCTGGGGGGATTTCCTCCAACAGTTCTAAGAACTATGAAAAAGTTCCTCCAGTCCGAAAGCGCCCATAGTTTGCACTATTGTTTCCTTGTTGGCTGTTAGCCAGAGTTTTCTGTGTGTTCCTATTTCCTATACTGTATATCCTATATTATAATAATCCTAAATTAAATGCCGAGCGTAGTCTCATCACTGTGTTCGTATCGGTCTGTACCTGTACTCCGCTTCAACCCGCATTACAGTAGTGCAGGGAACATGGAGGTACTGTAGTCTGTGTTGCCTTTAATTCTTTTTTTATCTGTTATCTTCCAAAAATCACTCATGTACCAAGGAGCTAACGGATCCTTGAGTAAGCTTGTAAGATGTTTAGCTGCTACTTATTATCAGATTAATAGTGTAGCAGAAGCTGTTAACAGCAGAAATGGTGAAAAGTACGACCCAATAATAGACTGTAATAGCTAGCTGTGGCGAGTATGGCAGTTTTGCACTTCATACTCCATCATTCCAAGCATACATCACAGGATGAATTATATGATTTCAAACTTTGTCAAGTCAAGAGATTTATTCTTTATGGGAATTCAAAGTGAACTTTTTTTAAAACCCCCAACTCTGTCGCTTCCTAATGTCAATAATGTATCCTCATGCTGACGTAAGCCATAGATTAATCCCTTGTTTGCGGAACGTGCTGGACTGGAAGACAACAGTGTTTTTAATCCTCTGACCATTCTGACCTCCAGTTTTTTGTTATAGAGTTTAATTTAAGGTATATTTCAACTTTTATTCCAAAGCATTCATGTTACGGAAACCATGAGCACAAAACAGGAGAGACGAAAAAAGTAATGTGAAGTCCAAGCTTGTGCTCTATTTCAATTGCAAGTTGTTTCGTCGAAATCTTGGCCCACAAGTCTGTAGGTTTGCCATCCTGTGTAACCTTGATATTTTATATTATGAAGCCTTTATGATCGAAGTACAACAAGTTGCTGGTTCTTTTGATAAACTATGAAGGCTGATAAATGTTCGAATATTGTACTAAGTATCTTAGCATATATGTATGTTAGCATCTATGCAAGGGAAATTATATGGTAAACAATGAAGCTAATCCACTTCACTGTTCGTCTAACTGTAGAGTTACATGTAGCGAGGACAGAACAGTATGGTGTTTTTGTGCTGGCTACAAAAGTGCCTAATCTAATTTGTATGCAAGTGATATTCAAACTGGTTTAAATAATCAATTTGAAAGGCTTTTATTTGAAGGCTTTTTATTTGAAATAACAGACTTGTTTTTTACAAATTTACAAAGGAGCACCTCTTTAATTGTAGCATTACAACTGACAACGATCACCAACCACATATTCGTGAACCCCCCTCTGCTGGGAGGATGATATAATGCATTGTTACTTTAAGGGGCTTCTCGAGCGAGGCTGCATGCATTATCGCATGTCTCTATCCTCCGCCATTCCTCCACTGGCCTTGCCAAGGCCTCCATCCTTCTCCCCCTGCAGCAGCCCGGAGCCAGACAGCGGCTGTCAGGCAGCAGGCCTCATTAGGGCTGCAGGGTAACGCTGGAGGAGGGGCAGATTGATGTGGCTGATACCAGAGCTGCTAGATGACAGAGAATAAAGAAAAAGAAGGGGAGGGAGGGACCCTTGCCATCTGCCAGGGTCCCCTCCTCGTCTATCCTGCCCCTTCCTGGCTCTGGGTGGAACCTTGTGAGAGCAGTCTAATGCTTGGCTTGGCTAATGATGACAGGCTGGAGAGAGACCAGAGCGAGGCGCTGGCGGCCTCTGTTCACTCCTCAAAGCGCTCAGGCTGGCCCGGGAACGCACGGCGGCAGGCCCACTCACCGGTAGTGTTAAAGCTCTGGATGGACTTAAGTCATCCTGTTAGGCTGTAATAAAAAGAGAATCTCATTTGCCGACTCTCCGGGCTCTAACGCGCGTCTTTAAACGAGAGAGTGCGTGTGCATGTGGGCAGGATTAAAGGATATAAAAAGGGATGAAATCGTCGGGTAGGGAGAGGGAGGGAGCCATGCCAGGCATTAGACACAATTAAAATGGTGGCTAATGTCTGTTTTCATCTGGTGTGGATTTAAGGCAGGGGGGGGGGGGGGGGCTAACCCCGGCCCCCCCCTCCCCCAACCACACCCCCCGCGGGGCGGGGGGGGGGGGGGGGGGGGGGGGGGGGGGGGGGGGGGGGGGGGGGGGGGCGGCGGGGCGGGGGGGGGCGGCCGCCCCAAACCCCTTCCCACCCGTCCCAAAACCTCACCAAGCAAATACCCTCCCCCCCCCCACCCCCTCATTCAGACACAGCCTTCATCCCTCCAGGGCTAAGAACACGGATAAATAGTCTGTCATGTTCGATGGCCTCACTCCAGGAGCCAATTAGAGGAGCTCAGCAATTAAAGGGGTCTGTTCATTTAGCCATCCAGGGCCTGGCCGCGGCATCCATTTCTTGGCACTCAAAGTGCTCCTCCCCGCAGGGGGCCCATCGCCTGTTATGTATATTTTGTGGGCGGGGGACTACTCTGCTTGGTAACCCGCAGCAGGTCTTTCAATTGATGCTCTTGTTGAGTGCTACGGCAGAAGCCAGGCTTCCTGTCTAGTCGTAGGTCCCCTCCCCGGCCCCTGAATAGCTGGGCTGCTCCGAATAAAGGGCAAGCTCCAGTGTTTAGCGGCTACTTAATAGCAAGGATGCTGTGCTGAGGGGCTGATCAGGATCGGGGTGTGCTTTCCACGCCAACTGAGCCGTGATGATTGCACGTGACTGAATCCCCCCCCCCGTTTCCCCTCCCCCATCTGCTCTCTAATGAGCTCTCTTCACGGAGACCTTCGTCTCTCATCTGGCTCACACTAGAGGCTGCCGGGCTCCTCTCCGCGTATGCCCGTGCGCGCCACATCAGACAAGCGTCTACAGTACGCGCACTTACATACTGGGGAGTGTGCGTCCGTTATGAATAATAAATATTGGTTGTGTTAGCTGGGAGGAGTCAGACAAAAAGGCCTCATACAAGTCTGCTCACGTTTGCAGTGTGTGTGTGTGTGTGTTATCTAAAGCTGTTTTTTTGCTGTTGGTTAGGAACGTGCTAATATACTCCAAGCACAGATTGATATTGTTCTAATGAGCCTCCACCTGTTGCACAGTACATCCAGATCACACTGGATCCTTTGTTAATGCTTGGCTCTGTTCTGTGACCCACAGGGGGGGGTTACGTGCTCGCAAAGCAGAGCCTCGGCATCTGTGGCTACAATAAACGCCTTTGCTCATGACTTCCCAACTGAGTCACATTTAGCTTTCAAAACAACATCATTTAAACATTGGATGTGTTAAAGGTACACTCCTTAATTTGTGGCCAGAATTACACCTGTTGTTGAAACTGGCGTTAGAATTGCACTCCTCTCTACCGCTCCCCCATTGATCTGCTGACACTGCAGGGAGGATGGAGGAAGACTTGTGTGTTAAGAGAAGCAGACAGCGAGAGAGAGGCACATTTCTCTCGTTCTTCGCCTCTATTAATAATATCCATCTACGCATATCTATCTATGTAATATCTATGTCTATAAAGCGCATCAATTGGACAGTCTGTCCCCCTGAAGAGTTGGGCCATTTCACTGTGACCAGGGGGCCATCTTTAATTTAGTCTCTAGAGTAGAAATGCCGGATTCTTTTGCATTGTCCCCTGATCCCACAGTCATTCAGTCTCTCTAACGACACTGGCATCGCTTTGACACGGAACTCTCTTTCCATGGGCTTGATGGCTGCATTTCCTTCTAGGTGTACAGCAGTGCCCGGGGAAGGCTTATGTGCGCTCTCTCTCTCTCTCTCTCTCTCTCTCTCTCTCTCTCTCTCTCTCTCTCTCTCTCTCTCTCTCTCTCTCTCTCTCGCACACACACACACACGCACGCACAGACACACATACACACACCACATAGCCACCGACCCCATCAAATCAATGGACATCAGTATAAGGATGGTTTCTGGACTATTATTTTGCTCAGATTGTTGGCCAGTAGGAGGGAATCTGTTGGTGCTCGGAGCTGTGATTTGTCACGGCTGGGGCAGCGGGGAGCCCCTCGCTCTGATCGATGGCTTCGCGGCTCTCCGCCCGGCTCGCTGGGACTAGGCATGCTGTTGGCAATGGGCCTGGCTAAATTACCTTCATTTAGGTGCCACTTGACTTCCTCTCCCATCTGGACAATCTCACACGCAATCTCATACACAAACACACTCAGGGGGCTCACGCAGACACATACACACACACACACACACACACACAAATGGGTGTGTGGCATGCTCAGTTTAACATGAATTTTAATGTCAGTTTCACTGCCTGGGCAAAACCACCTGCTTCAGACGGTGTGTTGAGCTGATAGCAGCACCTACAGTGTACAGCTGCAAGCAGCACTGATGAAATGTACAGAGATGTTGGACTGGGTCAGGCAGCCACTGAAAAAGCTTCAATAAACGCCCATTCAGGCGAATTGATTCTTGGCCTGTCACCGCCTTTTATTTAACAATTTCACCCGAACATGTAGGGTGTTTATTTTTTATATATGGAGGGTTTTAAAGAGCTTTTCTCCCCTGTAGCTAAGCCTGATTACTTTCCCTAAGGTCCTGCCCTCGGCTCCTATTCCTGTGTACTTGTCAAAGTAGGTCCATCACACTCGCTACTGGGTGTATACACACACACACACACTGCCCTTGCTAGTCCAATCAAGGAAGAATTGGCCTGTGCAAGACGTTACGCACCGCCTGCAGTACTGACCTCCCAACAGAGACGTTGACCTTGTCTCGCTGTGCTTCAGCTCCAGAGTCTTCACCGTCCGTCATCTGTTTCTAGTCCCCCTATGTGCCCTGATAAATTGCCCACCTGGCGCCTACGGCACACCTGACCTCCGCCAAAGAGGTTTTGTTTACACCCCATTTGTCTCTCTGTCTCTGTCTGTTTTTCCGTCTGTCTGTTCTGCATGGTTTTTCATTACATTTTGTCATAATATGTATAAATAATTGTATCTGATGCCAGTGCACCTTAAAGGGCCTGTAAACAGTGTTTTGAGGGAGATGTCACTCAGGTGGGGTTGGCCCATGCCCAGCGCTGAGAAGAGGCCTAATCAGGAAAGACTCCAAACACCTTTCTGTCCTTTTAAAACTGCTTCCACCTACCTAAATGGGTTTATCCACTAAAAATGAAGGTCTGGGCAAGACTAAGTGCTTGGTAAATGTTTTTCCTTCACCTGTTGTAGTTTAGTGGGGGGGGGGGGGGGGTTGTTGATTTTTCTGTGTGAAATGTGAACTGGCAAGGCCCTTGAAACTGATTAAGGGCTATACACATAATATTAGTCTCAGTAAAATGTATACTAATCTGCTAATCTGCAGAGCCCAGTAAAGGAGAGAAATAGATAGAGAGGCGTAGACCGCTCCCAGGACTCTAAAATGCAGTCACGGCATGCTTGGGAAGCTATGAATATAAAGTGTGCGTTTGTGGCAGCTGCAGTCCAGCGCCAACAGCTGCTGGGTCGAGAGATCACGGCGCCTGCTCCGTACCGCGTAGCGACTCTCACATCCTATCCTTTCAATCTCGCTCTCCGTGCCGCGCCCCCGCCGATAGTGCCCGGTTTAGAATGCACGCAAGCGGCCACTGGGTGTAATCTGTGCCGTGCAAGCATTACTCACACACACACAGACATCATGTCTTGTGCTTGTTAATTTATGAGGCATCTCAGAGAGAGAGAGAGAGAGAGAGAGAGAGAGAGAGAGAGAGAGAGAGAGAGAGAGAGAGAGAGAGAGAGAGA
>JAOEHI010035127.1:0-23413 GCA_025447815.1 Percopsis transmontana | reverse complement strand
TGACAAATGTACTAATTGTAAATCGCTTTGGATAAAAGCGTCTGCTAAATGCTGTAAATGTAAATGTAAATGTAAATGTATTCCTATGAACTAATTAATGACCCTCCTGAGCAGACACATATTAATGCCCTGCAGTAAATAATAATTTTGCGTAAAGCAGGAGGATGCTAGCCTGCTGAGACCATCCTGATCTTGTGAGCACCACGATTTGTTCTTGCTCTGCGTATCAGTCCGGAAGAACTCGCCATTCAAATCCGCTCGGGACCCTTGTCAGTGAACTACCGGCCGATCAGCGTCCAGATTTGGTGCCGACAGCAGCTAAGTACCCGTGTTAGCAAATCAACCACCCGTGGTTCTGGATCTGATTGGTTGAAGGTGGTCCAATTGTCTGCCAGCGCCCGTGTTTGTATATCATTGTCACGTGTTTGTAGTTCTGATTGGTTGAAGACTTTGCTTGATGTCTATTGGCACTGCTGAATGATGAACGGAGCAGAACAAATCGTGGAGCTTGTAAAGACAGGATAGTCTTATAGTCTTACCAGACAAGGAGGATGCACTCATCAAGGTTCATAGGTCGAATACTATCAGATTTATACATTACAGTAACATACACATGCACACATATGTATGCACTTACAGTAGCACAAACACACACACACTCTTTCTTTGAGCCAACAGCTGATCTGTGTGAGAGCTATTTTAGGAAATTACACACCATTAGGACACATATATCCTCAAGCTCTGATCCTTTCCCTGCTCCTCCTGCCTTCCCTCTCGTCTCCTACCTCCTACCCCCCCCGATACGTCTCAGCTGAGCCACCCTCTGTTCAAACCATTTAATTTTCTGCCGTCCTCTCCCTTGTGCCCTTGTCTGTCTGTCTGTCTGTCTGTCCGTCTGTCTGTCCGTCTGTCTGTGGAGCTGGGTGGAAGTGCTCCACCAGAGCACTAGACAAGGTTACAGTTAGTTAGGCGCGGGCCGCGGTCAGGCTGCGGTCAGGCTGCGGTCAGGCTGCGGTCAGGCTGCGGTCAGACTGCGGTCAGACTGCGGTCAGGCTGCGGTCAGACTGCGGTCAGGCTGCGGTCAGACTGCGGTCAGGCTGCGGTCAGGCTGCGGTCAGACTGCGGTCAGGCTGCGGTCAGGCTGCGGTCAGGCTGCAGCGCTTTAAAAAGATTTAAACTCCACCCAGAGCTCCAACGCCGAGATGGATGGTGGTAATCATCACAGCCAGAGAGACAGAGAGAGAGAGAGAGAGAGAGAGCGAGAGAGAGAGGGGGAGGGAGGGAGAGAGAGAGAGAGAGAGAGAGAGAGAGCGAGAGAGAGAGGGGGAGTGAGTGAGAGAGAGAGAGAGAGAGAGAGAGAGAGAGAGAGAGAGAGAGAGAGAGAGAGAGATAGTGAGGGAGGGAAGGACAGCAAGTAAGCAGGAGAGTGATAGAATAATTAAGGGAATGAAATGAGCTCTAGATCACTGGTTGCCCCCCACGACTCCCTGTCAACCCACAAACGGGTGATATAATGAATTGTATAGTAATTATAAGTTATTATTTTAATTTTTTAATACAGTGTAGGTTTTTCAGTGGCGTCTATGGTTGTTTACAAAATAGCTCAAGGCCACCCTTCATATATGCATGAGGGACAAGGGGCGCAAGTCTACTGAAATGAAGGGGAACATTGGAAACATTGGTTAGGGAAGATAGGATTGGAAGGAAGGAGAGGATTAGAAGATGCCAGTGTGATCATGTTTGGACTCCAAAAACACACTCTAACCAAAGTCTTACTATGCATCTCATCAGATTACAGGCTTGTGCTCCGAATAGGATTACCAGCCAAATTCTCTATGCATGCTAGCTGGTACAGCTGCCTGATTTGTCCCTCGGACATAGTGTGACCCATCACTTCCGCTCTGCCAAAAAACAAACAAACTAATTTGCATACATTGCTGTGCTCCACTGGGTGAATAAACAGCATTTTACAGTCCCAAGGCAGAACTCTCTAAGGCTGTCACAAAGCCAAACGCATGACAGTCACACAAACATATTGCATCACTCGCTAGCTCTAGTCTCTAAAGGCTTTGACTTCAATGAAGTAGAAGATAAGAAACGTTTGAAATACATGATTCAATTGCATCAACATTTTCCTTAATAAAATATAAACCTCTGACAGCAGAGCCAAATAGCCAAATAGACATTAATGGAACACAACAACAGCTTAAAGGGACTGGATAGCTGAGTTAAAATAGTAAACTGCATATGTGATACTGTATCAAAGTCAAGTGTATTGTTAAGCATCCACCAAAGTTTAATGTTATTTAGTATATAAATGCTCAAAAACAGATCAGAGGACTTTTATAAATGGTCTATTAAGTGTAAAAAAAACACCTCCCATAAAATAAGTATATATTTAGTCAGAAATAGCACTCCACAAGTCTCACATGAGCATGTTTGTTTATGAAAAGGGCAAACAGTCAGATTGACTCATCGTCCGCCTAGTTGATGGTCTGTGTCCTAACTGCGGCACCAGGCCCCTGGTGATTTTTTACAGGCAATTAGATGCAATAGTTAATTAAGCAATAACAAATACAAGAGAGAGTTAAGCCCAGGCCTGGTTTGAGGGGACAGACCACTGTCACACATGCATACTTCCGGATGGACAACCAACAGACACACACACACACACACACATACTACACACTCACACAAATGCACACACATGCTGCGCACACTGCTAGTATCACATCATGTTTGCTCAGAATGATCGTGACATGCCGTTTATCTCTTCACTGGTGTGTTGAGATGGCCCATACGCTTTGACACCATTCATTGAAATGTTACAGTCGTGGAGAATAATACAAAATCAGTGTCATCTTTTTAGGTAATTTAAATATAAACCAGGGTCACCATAGGGTAAACTATTTATATTTCTACAGATATGTCTTGTGTGTGCTTGTCTGTCGGCCTTTCTGTGTGTGTCTATGTACTTGTGCAAGTATGCACGTGCCTGGGCGTGTGCGTGCTCGTGTGACCATGTTATTGCTTACTATAAACCAGCGCACATATTCCACACAGCATCACTGGTCTCGGGGGGACCTAAACCGTCTCCTCTTGGAGAAAAGTCTGGGGGTTCGACCCTCTAGGGCTCAGCTCAGGGATGTGTTCACCTGTAATTTCTGCGCCCGTCGTTTGTCTGCTCTCTGGTTCTGGTGATATATGCGGCTAAAGTTGGACACGATGACAGGAACAGGCAGGGCTATTACCAGCACTCCACTCAGAGAGCAGATGGAACCGAAGATCTTCCCTGCAATCGTCTTTGGAACCATGTCTCCATACCTACAAGGAGTGAGAGGGGACAGAAAGCTTTACAAATCTAATCTAATAGTACTCTTCCAGTACAGTTACAGTTTTGAAACACCGCCGAATGCTCTAAGTATACTCTATAGCTGTATATTGACATGCACAGATATGACAAGACTGACTGCACCACTGCAGCCTTTGCTAAATTGAGGTGAAAATACTTGACTGAAAACACAAAACAATACTGAACCTCCAACAGAACATGGAAAAAAATCCAAAATAATTTAAATAAGAATAGAAGAAACCTTGAGCAGGGAGAAACCTCCCTTTCAGGTCAGCCAGGGCTCGGAATGGGCAATATCACTGACATCACAGAACTACAGAACTACAGACTGCTACGTGATGTAGAAAGCTGTAGTTAGAGGGCAGCTAAAAGGCCCACCATGTACGGTCTCAGATCGGCTGGCTTTGTGTGAATGCTATCAACACGAACGAATGCATGCCCCCTTTACACCCCTCGTCAGTGACTGTGCGGTTTTATACATGTGCCTGATGTTGTGTTGCAACCCACCCCAGAGAATGCCACAGAGCTCTCTGTGCTGTGTCACTGAACGACAGTCAGTACTATTAACCTTTAAGAGAGGAGTGAAATAAGTGCACAGAGACACACTGAATGCCAGGGGCATTTTTAAAAACTAATTTAGTCAATCCAATATGACATATTTGCAAGTCAAAAGCAATTCTGTCTGAATCTCAGTAGACAGACAATACAATTATGATGACCATATTAGATGTGTCCTTTTCAAGGATGAAACTGACAAAGAGAAGAATGCTAGAAAAAAATTAATTCAAAAGCTCTAAGACCCTTGAATCAAGCAGGAGACAACCTCGCTTTCTAATTGGGCAAATTTTGTATTCATGAGCAAAATTTTTGGGGTATTTTCATGTTTCTGTTGGTGAACAAGAAGTTCTGGCAAGATCAAGGCAATCTTGATACAAACTCACAAAGTGAGGAAATATTTAGTACACAGCAGGGAAATATTCTCTTTTAAACAAACCTTTCCAAATCAGTATTTGAGCAAAAAACTTTTGTTGTATTAACATGTAATCTACAATAATAATAATGGCTTTTCTCCTAAATCCAACTTAAGATAGACAGCTTAGGAAATGCAATATACAGGCAAGCATAACTAATCCTGTTTATTCATGCAATGAATTCATGAAATTAGTTTAGTGAGTCTCTATAGTAACGCGTGTTATAGCACAACTTAATAATGTTTGTTTCCTATTTTCTACTGTACATCCAGAGAAATGCACATATTGTTTCTACTTATATATTTGTACAGTTTGGCTGGCGCTAATGAGAAGGCTGAAGAGACAGTGCAGGATAAACAAATCACAGACAGGTGCAACAGAAGAGTGATGAATACATATTCAAGCGCTAATGAACTCACAAACACGCATAACCCATAAAACACACACGGAAACGGAAACATGCAGACAGAAAAAGCGCACGGTCCTGTCTAGGTATCATTCATTGGAGGGTAAAACTTGTCATCTGATCACCAGCCTACTCATCACTGGGAGCCAAGGCTGACAGATGGAAGAACGTTATTCAGGTGGGTACTAATAAGATAGGATAGGATATGCTCCTGGCATCTGTCCCCCACCCCATCCATAATGGATAGGTCCCTACTTGGACGAGTAAAGCAGCCTGCTACTTGGTGCATGTGTGCGTATAGATACATTTTCTGTGCATGTGTGTGTGTGTGCGTGTCTCACTCTCTCTCCCATGTCCATGTGCACACACACACACGGCAATACAAGTTCCCTCAGCTATACATCACAACACTCCATGTTCCAGATGGTTACACAAGGCATCATAAAACCTGGTTAGTAATGGCATTTCCATAGATATTAGTGCAGTTGCAATTATTATTACAAACACATCCGCTTTGGTGGCCCTGTGTCCACCAAAGCGTTTTTTTTCTGAGGCCAGCATATTTTTTCAATTGTTTGCAATGGGAGAGCCGCATAATTACACTATGCTTTTCTGTGTGTGTGTGAGGTTAGCACTGGTTCTGAGCACATACCGCAACTTCTCTGTTCCTTGTGGTAACACTGAAGGCCCAGTGCCGAGAGTCTGCCACTGATATACCGTATAGCACAACTTCCCCGATATCAAGAGACAAGCATAGTGCTTTATCTACGAGAGATTCTTAATAAATGAACAACAAAAAAAGCTGCAATCGTATAATCTAATGAAGCAGTTTTATCTACTGAAGATAGAAACACATGGAGTGGCACACGTATGCGATAAAAGCAGATGAAAGTCTTACAATAGCCTTTAGACTTCAGGCAAAACAAGAAAAAAACAAAAATAGTGCCATTAACGTGTGTGTGTTTGAGTGGGGGAGCCTCTCACAGCCCACACAGAGTCAACCACTGTTCCGTGGCCACATCTGAGAATATAGTTAAAGAGAACATTCCTCCTCCATTGCTATAATTTGAATGGCCTTTCTACTCAAATTAGGCAATAACGACTGTCAGTGGCACAAAGGCCCTATCACCACAAAACATTTCACCCCTCCTCCTCCTTTCACATGTTCCATTAGCAGGAATGAAAAGCTAATCATATTCATCTGCAAGCCTTCCTTAATGGGATCCCATCACATTGCCGATTGAAGGACCCCCCCCCCCTTAATACTAGAGTCAATTTACCTCTCCCATTTAGTCAAGGTGGCCTGTTTCTGATGATTGCATCTCTGAGCTGGTACACGTGCCACAGACACACACACACACACACACACACTGATAAGAGACCATGCTGGGGTGAGCTAGCCTGCATCTGTGTTTGTATCTGTGTATGTGTGTGTATACTGTATGCGCGTCTGTGTGCGTGCATGTGTGTGTGTATGGGTGTGCTTTTGTGTGAGTGAGGTGAGATATCATTTCTCTCCCTCCTGCCTGGATGGATGCAGGCAGCCGTTTGTCACCCTGCGAGGCCCGAGTGAAGCCGGGCAGAGACTGGAGCTGGAGGAGAGGAGCGCAGAGTTGCCAGAACAGGTCTGTCCTCGCTTCACAAATGCCTGCTAGTAGCTTTATTATGGGCTGAGCAACGGCCCAGCAGCGAGAGATTCTTTGTCCTCAGTGGAGAATCCAGAGGCCGCTGCACTGCGCCCGTGCGGCTCACCTTCCTCTAACTGTCACTTCCTGTCACTCTACACACACACACACACACACACCAACACACCCACGTCAGGTCAGGAGTCGGTCAGGGTTGTCATTTTCCATCATGGGTAGGACAGGGTCTCTCAGGTTCTATTATTATAAGGTCTGGGAGTGGTAGATGGGTGACTGAGTGGGTCTGAGTTGTGATTTGAAGCGATGTGTGATGGATGCTGCTAGCGGAGAGGTGCCAGGGGGTGGACAGACACAGATGTGCCCCGGGGGGCAGGCCAGGGCGGGTCGGGTCCGCACGCTACCACCCTCCACGGCTAAAATATCCACTAATGAAAAATCACTCGCACACACATGACAAAAACATGATACTCTTTAGTGTCTTTAGTGACAAATGTATGAGAACTGTCCTCAGTCATGTTAAAGGTAATACAACTAGATAATAATAATAATAATAATACAAATATGCAAATATAATGAATACCCACTAGAACAGAGCCCAAACTACAGGGGATGTCTTTAGGACTGTTAACTTCTCCCTTTTGCCAAAATATATAGAGCTGAGTAGACATAGAGAAAAGACAATAAGATAAGATTTTTATATATTTTTGTATTGTATTTTAATACCAGTTACCCTGTCAAATTTTGAGACAGGGTAACTGGATGAGCAATGAATCACTTTGAATGTTAGTGGAGGACAGGAATGCTGAAAGACAATGGACGATTGTTAAGATATAATGTATTTCAAAATGCAGACAGACAGAGAGGGCCAAAGAGAGGCAAAGACAAAAAGACTATGTGAAAGGGAGCGAGAGAGAGAGAGAGAGAGAGAGAGAGAGAGAGAGAGAGAGAGAGAAGCAAAAGGGCAAAAAAGGGGGCTTGAAAACCTAAAGGACAGATGGAGTGCTAATGGTTGTGTTTCCATTTACAGGCCAAATCCCAGATGATTCCTCTGCAATTTTCCTGCTCAACCAATAGTTCCCTTCAAACACATCTTAGGTGCTTGTGGTTGGACCACAATCCCTTGCTGCTAACTGACCCCCCCGGAGGACAGAAATCACTTCTCGGGTTGGTGCAATGAAGGGTTTCAGGCATGAAGAGTTAGTGCTTTTAGTGTAATAATGTGTGTCCGTATGTTTGTCCTTTGTGTGCATGTACACATGTGTGTGTGTATAAATATCCAAGTGTGCCTGTATGGTGTGTGTTGTGTGTATGCGCCCATATTTGTGCAGCAACAAATCACCTCCCATAAATCCCAGGCTGTTCAGAGGTACAGATATGTTATCAATCTTGCATGTGGCCCCTCTTCCTTTAGCCATTTGTTATGGTCTTCGATCGGCAGCAGGGAGCTGGGCACCTTCAGCACCATGGCCAGCTACTGTTGCTCCCTATAGACAAAAAAGTCTCCTATTCATGCTGGTGAAAAGCAACATCCGTTTGTACCAAGCTTGGCAACTCCTGACTTTAATATCCTATTTGAGCCAATGTTGCCTTTCATGACCGGTTTCTACAGGCAGGTCTTTGCAAGGAGCAGTGCAGAGTAGACTCTAAATATGTCTGGTACAGCCGATGCCAAACAGGGCTACCAGGATACACACCAAAACAACCCTGCACTCGTGCACTGGCAGCTCATATCCTCCTGGACTGAAATCAAAACCCTCCTCCTGATTTCCCGACTTCACGCACCTTGTTCCCTCACCCACCTTCATTTGCAGACCCAGGTCAGATAACAGCCAGCTGCTCCACACCCCCGTGACTAAGCTCTACGCCACCCAATTTTCTGTGAAGCTGTGTCACTTTTGTCCAACCGCCTGGGGGCAACGAGACTTCAAAACAGGGCTAAAAGGCTTCTGTTCCGGAAAGCACCCTGCCGCATATATTTACCCCATTGTTTTGTTTGCAGTGCTTGCTCCTGTTGTGTTACCTTTAGCCGTCCTATGCTGAGCCACACTAAAAAGAGACATATTACTGCAGCGGTCATACATAACAATGTGATGTAAAAATAGCCATAAGTGGTTCAGCATTCTATTTGGATTAGGAAAGTTGCCCAAGGCTACTCATATTGAGCAGTTTCTTGCCCAGCAGTGTGAAAGAATCCCCCTCTGAAGGCCCTTAACCCATCCATCTACAGTATAGTCATCTCCAACATCTCATGGTCAGTCACTCAGATCACAGTCCCCTCCACAAAGGTCACATGACATGATATGACACACAGGCATGAGGAGGGAGGAGAGATGAAAGGGATTGAAGCAGGGAACAGCTAGATTTATTTATATAGCACATTTCATACATGAGGCATAAAAACATTATATAACAATTATACAATAAAAAAGGATTTCAAAATAGAGCAAGAGAATAAGATCAAGATGTCATTTAACTGAAAAAATAAAATAATAAAATCAAAATGTTTTACGGCATAGCAACAATCAAAGTGCAAGGTTTGCAGTTTAGTAGAAAGCAATGGTGAACATAAACATTTTTAGTCTGGATTTAAAAGTAGTTCCTGTCTTGTAGATATGACTTAAGACTGTGCCAGAAAGCCCAACTAAATTTCCCAAACTGTCCAAAAATATTGAGTGGTCAACAGTGTCGAATGCAGCACTAAGATTCAATAACACCCGTATTTAAACTTTGCCGGACTGAGACGAATATAATTTAATAAGAAGAACTTTATTAAGAGCAGTTTCGGTGCTATGGAGGGGACAAAATGTAGATTAGAAGTTGTTATAGCAACCAGTTGAGACTAAGAAGTAATTAAGTTGCAGGAGGACAACTTTCTCGATGATTTTACTTGATGAACTTAATGAACAGACGTGGGTAGAGTATCCAAAAACTGTACTCAAGCATTGTTACTTTTTCAGGAAAGTTGAGTTCCATTTTCAGGCCGACAAAGAAGGCAGCGCATAATGTAACTATTGTTTTTGTTAGTCTAAGGATAATATTTTGAAAGTGAGGCCAGAGCTGTCCTGTTAATGATAAAGGGATCTAGGCTCCACTTTTTTTTAACTGCAGTTTTCAAGGCCTTGGAGAGAGCTGATTAACTATTTACAGTATGTTTATCGCCAGGCAGTCAAAAACGTTCTTAAAGAAACTCGTAGGTAGAGCATCGAGGTAGCAGGTGGATGGCTTAAGTTGTCTAACTGCTTCCTTAAGAGTTGCGATAATCAAATCTAAAGTGTGCCCCCAACTATGGGTGGGCCCTTTCACATGCTGATTTAGCAGAGACTTTTAGTTAAAAAATATTTAATATTATTAACGTCACCAGTTATAAATACATCAAAATCAGTGGAAATATTAGACAATAGTTCTGTAAAGTCATTAAAGAAGTTGGGAGAATATTTTGGTGACCTGTAAATAATTAATAGCAAAACTAGAGGGGAACATTTCAACAGAACGGAAAATCACCAAACGATGTCTGCGACTCTTCCACCACTTTACCTGCGAGAGTGGGTGGGGTCATAAAATCTGCGTAAGCGAGTGCCCGTGCAAGTTAAATCAAGCCCATGCAGACCTCTATACAACACTATCATGTATCACTGTACACTGATAGCAGATTGCATTAGAATTGCACATGATTAATATTATAAGCAAGTATGGCACTTGACCTTATCCCACAATTTCATGAGCACCAAGCAATTAGTTTTGTTCCTACACAGGTGGAAATGTTTTATTCCCGCCACCTGTGACAGCACCTGAAAAATACTGCATAAGCAACATTTTAATGGATCCAATAATATTAACAAGACAGGATGAAATTATTCCAAATTTTTGCACGTGTTGTATATAATGTGCAAATGATGCAATCTGCTCAATAATATAGTGAAAACACAGGATCATTAGTTGTATCACACAGTCAGTTACAGCCAGTCAGTGGTAATGTATTCTTCAGTAGAGAGGCAATCCTGGCCTTAACTTCAAAAGGGCCTGGCTGTAGTGGTCAGCAACAGTGATCATAAACAGGGTATGTAGTGAGCAAGGCCAAATCACCAATTATTACACTCAGATCCCAAGCGTACAGTACTGATCTAACAGCAGGCCCAGCTGTGCTAGTACTTCACCTGGATATACAAACAGAAAATAGGAGGAAAGACAGGAATGACAGCATTTTCTACAGTGCAAATTGAAGGCCTGTAGCCCATGGGTGACAAATAATTGTGGTGTTGGCCTTGTTATTAACAAAAACACAACCAAACCTGACAAGCTGAAGAATAAGAAAAGATTATTGTGTTCATATTTGTGGTTAGTTTTACAGCCCATTCAGATGGATTATTCATTCATGTACATTTACCCCATTCATCATTTCAGAAGAAAATGGCTACTAATGCTGAGCATTCTAAGTGGGTCATCAGGGCCTGGGAACAATTCAATGCTAGGTCTGAATGGACCATCGTGCAGCTGTAATATTAAGGACTAGCTTTGTTGATTGTTTTGTCAGCGTAATGGCAAGTCACAGCATTCTGGCCTGCATGCTTGCCTCTAAAACGACTACATATGATGGCATTTACTGGACATTACAAGATCCATTAGCATGGATGCATATTGGATACATACTTTGCCCTGATTGCTTTTTGCTTTGCTGTAGAGCTTTCTGATAGTGATACAATTATGAACATTGTTGTGTTTATCTGCTTGCTGAGGATACAAAACCACTCAACCGAGAGTGTCAGAGAGCAATATTATGATCCAAAATCTGTTGACATAAAACTGCTGACTTTGGTGCAGGCAGAATGACAACCATTAGCCCCCTCATCAAACTGTTAGCTGAATTGCTAAGATGCATTAGCCCAAGAATGTTTTAAAACCCTACAACATGCATTGTACTATGATTTCAATGCATTGTACCCCCCCACTATATCTCCTACCTGCTCCTTAATAGTTGTAACTGTACTCACTTTGGATAAAAGTGTCTGCCAAATGACCTAATTGTAATTTATTATTACCAACATTTGGAAAAGAAAGAGTAGAAGTAGAAAAAAGTGTAGAAAAAATATAAAAGGCCACTAGGCAGTATTGGTACACTGAATTATAAAAGTTTTAAGGTAAATAACTATGAGGGATTTTCTTTTGTAATTGCACACATCTCTGTGTGTGTGTGTGTGTGTGTGTGTGTGTGTGTGTGTGTAAGTGTGTGTGTGTGTGTGTGTGTGTGTGTGAGAGAGTGAAGTGGACTGCTTTCAGCTTAATGCTTCAGCGAATCCACTCTCCTGAGTATCCCGGGACTAGAAACACTATTACCAGAAGAAAAGAAGAGCTTGACAACATGTACGCATGAATTAGGGTCTGATATCGGATATCTACCAACTCCACAGTGCTGACTCCACAGATGCCACTTCATAATATTGATGCTGGGGCATTAACAGTGTGTGTGTGTGTGTGTTTGTGTGTGTGTTTGCAAAAGAGACAGGGTGCGCAAGAGATAAAGGTTGCGTGTTTGTGTTCACACCGCTGAGTGTAGGCATATCACTAGTGCTGAGTGCTCCCAAGCCTAAGAGTGCTAATTTGAGAGGAAGTACGTATAAACCAGTTATGGCTGCAGATAATTGAAATGGGAAGCCATCCATCTCTGTACACTGAGAGGAGAGGGGTAGGAGGGAAAATGCCAGAGCTCAATTACCTTGAGGAGTGGTTCAATTACATAAAGCCACAACCACTTGCGGTGGTCGTGTAAAAATCTCTGAAGAAAAGTTTGACAATTGCGAATGTTGTAAGACGCGAGAGATCCTGATGAGATATGTACTATTTTTACTTTAGAAAAATCATTTATGACGCCGCAAGGTACAAATACACAACGGCATGCGTAGTTATATCGCTAGGTATTATGAGCGCTGCCAGTGCCGCCTTCTGCTTCAACACTGTGGTTCAGGGGAACCAGCGGCGGCATTTCCATAGCATCCCTTCGTCTCTAATAGTGTGTGACATTACAAAGTTCAGTTCCAATCAGCTGTTCACGGAGAGATATGGAAAGTGAACAAAAGCTGAATGAGGTTGCAATTATAGCTCTCCACAAAGCCTGCGACAGCCTGAAACCTAGAGCCAGAGAATCACCTAGTCTCTATCACTCTCTCTGTGTGACTGTGTGACTTTGTGTGTGTGTGTGTGTGTGTGTGTGTGTGTGTGTTTATGAGTGTAGGCGCAAAGCATGCGTGTGGGAACTCGGTGAGACAAATCAAGCTATTTCGTGCTGACAAATTATATGAAATTGGATGAACAGCGCCATTGCTGTGCATACAGTGCTATTTTTAAGTTATGAGGAGGATCGACAGGAAAATAAAAACAGCAAGGATTTGAACATGAGCCTATTGGCAAACATCCTATTAGGTGATGATGCTATTTGAGTAAGATGATATTCTATATAAAAATATATTTATATACAGTATATATACAACATATATATAATAGACTGTATGTGTGTGTTTGCAAATGCCTATTCTTTTCCATTCTTTTCAGCATTCTAGAATTTTAGACTTTTTATTCCCGGTTCATTGCAGCCTGCCCTGGCTGGGTCTCTGCGGTGCTTGACCCCTGCTGATGTGGTTTTCGGAGGTGAGAGGAAACAGGTGTGTGTGGAAAGATAAGGTTGCAGCTACAAAGAGAGTGATAAAGAGAAAGGGGAGAGCCTATAGTTCGGAGGTCATCACTGCTCTGCAGCAACCCCGAGGTCACAGCCGTAAGGCCGTTGTCGGGGGTCACCACTCTGCTCTTTGCAGATAAAAAGAACAAGAAGGACGGAAAGGAATACAGTTAAGGAGAAGAACAAATTAGAGAAGAGAATGTGAGGAGCAGGGAAATCAAGGAGATGGGGTGGCTCTGCTGTATACTGTGCACATTGCTTGGGAAGGCAGCGGGAATGGTGGAGAAGGCATTTTACAGCGTAACATTCATTCCCTCCAATTCACGTCACAGGGATCGTGTTTGTGTTTGATTCCACTTAACTTGGCCACACCATTTGCTCCAGCACTAAAGCCTCTCGACGTGTGTGTGTGTATGAATAGGAAAGCTTCATTCTGTGGAATTATTTGTATATTCCCATGTGTGTGTGTTTCTATGTGTCTTTTTCGGTTTGAATAATGTGTTCAATGTATGAATGTGTTCAATATGTTTTTATGTTATAATATGTGTTTAAGTGTTGGCACTTCACCGTATAAACATTTGACACACGGTTAAACCTCAATTGACAGGGATATAAAGGTTTACAGAACTGAGCATTGGTAATTGGGTATGAGATATTTGAGTTGAGATATTAATACATACAGTACTAGTACAGTAATAGTTTTGGTAATTAAATGAATACATGAGTTAGCGGGGGGCGGGGGTGGTGGTGTTACCCCACTGAAATGAGTTTTTGCCAGGTGGGGTGTCTGTAAACGTGTTTTAAACTGACGCGCATCACTAGCAAGTTCATGAAAAGGATGATGTCTGCTTATGGCATACAGCTGGTCTGTTCTTACCCAATAGTGTCAATATTCTGCCAAGCCCGAGAAACCACAGTAAAGTGACCGCAACAAATGTTATACCTCTCTCTCTCACAAGGCCTCCAATTCACCAGCAAGGCCAGTTCTTACTACCCGTGCTTTGTTGCCTGTCATGGTGATGTCAGGCGTGCGTCAATGCAGAGTATTATACACAACACCATGGTCAGTGCTGTTAAAAGGATTGCATTATATCATCAGCACTGGGTTACACTAAAGTACTTTAATACCCATTAGTGGTGTGGTGGCTAGGCCAACAGAGCTAGCATAATGCTAAGCTAACTTTGTAGTGTATTTAGTACTTGATATGGACATAGTTATATTAGATATAACCTACACTTGATGTGAACCCTACTGTATTGCATGAAGTATCAACAAGGAATTTATCCTTACAACAGCATTCAGCTTAATGTATCGGACAGTAGAGAAACACCTACAAAATGACAGCCTTCACCCTTGCCCCCCACTGAGAACACAAGTTGATGACTCAATTTGCTGCTCATCTTTCCTTGAATCAAAGATGTCTCTGTCAGTCTGCGGCCGAGAATATTGGCTAGCTGCAGGCCTAGCTTATCAGGCACACTGTTTTACGCTGCCTGACTTATTGACTGTGAACACAGCCAACATGGCTCTTCTCATCAGTGTCCGGCACAATGGCACCATTGATCCATGACCAAGTCTGATGGAGGGCCAGTCAATGCAGCTTACTGAGGCTGGCTGGTACCTGTAAATCAGCTTTAGACTTGTCAATGGTGCTGTCCAGTCAGAGAGCTGCAGATAACAACATGTCATCTCCACTTGCGCCTCCTCAGGAAGTTAATACATGGTTTTGAGTATTGATTGGTGAGATTTATTATTGGGAAAGGGCCGCAGAGAAGGGTTAGAACGGGTGCCAGAAGATACACACACACAACAATGGGCCAATGTGTGTGCGTATTACTCAATTCACATCCAAACAATATACTGTGGCAAATTTGATTGAAACTAGTTTCTCACAATTGTAGACAAAATACTAATTCTACTCAGGTCTTTTGCATTTACACTACATATATAAACATCCTTCCCAAAATGTGAGGTTTACAAAATACTTGAAATTGTGTAATGATAATTATGTATGTATTCAATTATCTATACTGCATGTAGAAATTCTACTATTTACATGAATGTTTTAGTCACTTAACTGATGCTTTTAAGTGACCACAAATTAACGCCGTCAGTGTGTATTGGAATGAGAGATGGCTGTCTGGGTATTTGTCTGTGTGTTCCAGGAGGAAAGTAGGCTGCAGGAGAAACTAGATCACTCCGACCCAGGAGAGGAGTCTCCATCCCAGCCCGCCGCCCTATTTTAACGCCTGCCGAGACGGCTCACACATTTCTGTGTGTGTGTGTGTGTGTGTGTGTGTGTGTGTGATTGTTTGCATCTGCGTTTACATGACTGTTTGTAAAAGTGAGTGTGTGAGAGATTGTGTGCATGTGTCTGTCTGCGTATAGTCAGTATGTGTGTGAGTTTGTAAAGTGTATGTGTTTGGGTGTGTGTGTGTGTGTGTGTGTGTGTGTGTGTGTGTGTGTGTGTGTGTGTGTGTGTGTGTGTGTTACCTGAAAGACAGTACACTGGGCAGCCTAGGGAAAGCTCCAGGCTGTGGTGTGCTGTACAGGGAGCCAACCTGTGGGAAGAGGAGGCCCAGCCACACGGCTCTGTGCTGGGCCGAGCAGTAGTCACACATGCCCCCAGGGGACAGAACCCTATCAGACAGTCTGTGGCCTCTCCCTGGGAAAGCTGCTTTGGGGCTCATCCAGATTTGTCATAGGGTGGATGGGTATGTGTAAGTGTATGACTGTGTGTGTGTTTCTATGTGTGTATTTGTGTATGTGTTTACGTGGTAGGTGTGCGTGCATTTACACATGTTTGTGGACTGCAGTGCTCCTCAAACTTTGTGAGCCAAGACCCCCGAAAGAAGTGTTGGAAGCAGGAAAGCACAGGTCTCGTTGAAGCCGACAGGATTTGCTTCTACTTGTGTGACCATATGCTCGCAATACCTTACGCATTCCGCTAGAAATGTGGCAGTTAGCTAGAGCAATATTTACCACTCTTAAAGCTTTAACAATCGTAGAAATATTATGGAACTTATTTCAATATAACTGTCAACTTAGCCTGTGATTTTATACAGAGCTAAAAATATCGGTAAAGTTCCCATAATACCTCCAGGTAGGCATGTGACTCTCAGTGACGTTGTCTGTTGTGACAAAGTTTTGCTCTATGTTGTATATGATAACTGATAAGACAAACAGCAGTGCATCTGATTGGCTGAAAGAAAACTCCCAGAATGCATTTATGTGGCAGTAAAATTTTTACCGCAAAACCAGGTTTTTCAAAGCCAACTGGCCTCAACTTGCCTCGCGCTTTTTAATGGGCCTGTGTCTATTTTTTTATTAGGTCAGTGGTTGGAAGTCCCTCGTACATAACATTCAACAGTCAAATATAGCATACAAATATATAAACATAAAGCGCAATATATAAATATTTAACATAGAAACAAATACATTTAAAAAAAGTTTGTGTGTGTTTGTGTGTATACAGATCTATGTATTAATATGGGTATGCAAAGCTTTATGTTCATGTGTTTGGGTGTTGAGTGTGCATGAGTCATTAGAGGGAATAAAAACAGAACGAGGCTGGGCTGAGAGGTGTGTGCATGTAGGTGTTTTTGTACATGGCTGTGTGGGTGACCGAAATAAGCTCTAGTGTCACTGTGAATAAGCTGTAGGCCTACCCACAAACTCCCCCTCAGACATTGTTTTGCCTCAGAGACCCTACTCCCCACATTCTCCCCACACATCTCTTATTCATGCCTGGCATTTTCCCTGGCTAAATAAGGGCAGCCTTTGAACTGACACGCTGGCCCTTTAATATTGAACTGGTTGACTTCCCAGCTTGCCCTGTAAGCCTATATTCAGGCAGGATTCACACAGCTGCAACCCTACCCCGGCAGCAGCCATGCCCAGCAGTTAAATCAGAATGGAGATATAGGTCAATGTGTGCATCGCACATGGTTAATTGATCTTTGACTCCAGCAGGCCTGGTGTTGCAGTGGGTGTGGCGTAGGTGTCAGGTTGGGTTTGTATGGGATGATGTTGATCATGTATCCTGACTTGTAATGAGGGCTGGGTTTGTGTTACCGCTGCTGAGTAGTAAACTAACTACTAAGGCTTTGAGGCTTAGTTAAGTATTAGTTCAGATAGATATGTACTTCCTCCCCAAAGGGAAATTAAGGTGTCACAGCAGCAACATAAAACATCAAATATCGCACATTGGGAACAATAAAACTTAGATAATTGACATCTAGAGTTGTAGATACTAGACATATGCTAATAGAAAACAACTGTAGAGAGACTATGTACACAGGTAGAAACCAAGTGTTAAGTATATAATATAAGTACTTACCTGTTGAATCAATAAAATACTATCAATTGCTACAAGTGAATATACTGTATATCTCTTGTAGCTCCTATTGAGTACTAGCTTATCTGAGAAGAGTGTTTATAGTGCCCCACACAACAGCATACAATGGTCAAGTGATGTGGCTTGGTACCAAAACATGCCCAAGAAGCCCTGCTTTCATATATATGTGATATATTTCATATCTCACATATCGATTCTGTTCAAATAGGTCTAGACTGATCTTGCAGAGGGCGCAAAAGGTAGAAAACAAAGTGTGAGAAGAAAGAGATATTAAGGCTGGCAGGAGTGGACCTCTGTTCAACCGCCACACATTTCACACTGGGAGGTGGTGGTGGGCCAATACGCAAACGACAGGGTGTTACAGAAAATGAACATGCGCTGTAAGGGCAATTAGTAACCATGGTGATGAAAAGGGGAAGGAAGTATGCTGTCATTCACGCAAATAACTTTTCAATTCACATGCTGCAGCATTGTATAGTACCTCACACAGTATGGAAATGTGGGTACGGACATGCACACCCACAGGGTGTGCATGATTTAGAGCGGGCGTGTAATAATGGGATCACGCCGGCAATGGCGGGGAGGATAGGGGACTCCAAGCAACACAAATCATTCCTATCACACATCACCGCTAATGCCACTGATGCTAATCCGTCAGACAGCCATATCTAATGCAGTAGATAACCAATCTATCAGATCACGCATGGACAAAGATCGCCCGCACACAGATGACCCATGTGCACGTAAACACACACACACACACACACACACACACACACACACACACACACACACACACACACACAGACAGTTCAAGGCCGGAGGCAGTGTTCCAAGACAGGTTTTGCTTTACCGAACCCTTGCAATACTACGTATAGCCTAAATAAAAGCATCATTCACCTACAGCAGCGTACAGTATGGCATCATTAACACTACGTATGCCCATTATTGTCCTTCACTGAGTCATTGCATTTGTTTCATTATGTTTTAATTTACTCCGTTTCATGCTTTTAAACTGATTGTCGAAGCACTTTGTAAGTAGTTTACAATACAGTTACAACGGATGTTATGAAATCAATGACCATATAAAGAAGGTCATTGTTGGATTGCTGGCCAGATTGTTCAATATTTTTGGTGTAAAAGCATCTTCACAATGTTTCATACAGCCAGTGAATACTGCTGCCCTATATCAACATGTTGCACAGTAAAACCCATTATTTCAGTCTTATAATCTAATAATGAGTGCTACAAGAGGTGTTTCAGGATTATGGCCGTATTGGGCTATTATTCTTGAAGTAAATTACTTATTAACTCTCCTACTCTGCTGATTAGCTCTTAACTGGCTCTGTGTCTACTTAAAGGGATTGCATTAACCTCTGTCGCTCTCGGTGGGCAGATGAGCTGCTCTCTCACCCTCCCTTTAAGATGTGCACTGTATTAAACTTCCTTCTTTGGCTTGGATCCCTGTCTTGGCTTTCATCCAAACAAAACAGGCACAAAGTCACACACCCGCACACACACACCTACACGCGCGCACACACAGATGCAGAGATACATAAAAAGGAAAAGCACATGCAAATATAAACACGTGATGCCTCCAACCGCATCTACTGCATCTACCCTACACTTGGGCCAACCAATATGGCACATCGTATGTTGCATGATGAAATATTATCTGACAGAGTTTAAGACAGATAGAATAAGCAGTTAAACACATATATAATCATTCAAATGCACACTGCCTTACATTTTCTTATATACTGTTCCTGTCCTCCTATCTAATCACAAATTATCTCTTGAATCACAGATGTTGCTTTTTCTCTGAGAAGCCCGACCTGTGCACATTATTCCCTCTCTGCCCCTTCCAGCTGGCTGTGCCTGCCTCACACCTTTACAGCTGTCCGTTCCCAAGCGGCCAGTGTACCAGCCATGCTACGCCCGCTTACCAGCCTACACTGCCCTTGAGCAGAATGGAACAACTGCTTTATGTTCTACCCCGAGCTAGCTCACATAGGAGGGGAATTGTGATCGACATACAGTAAAGAAATTCTATGCACCAATAGCATAGCAAGTATGGAGGAGGCAGTGCGTAAGAGAATACATCGGGAACCGCTCAGATCTCAGAAAACAGGAATTGTTTTCCCCATTTACAGACAATATCATCAAGGTCAAGGGTAGTTTTGACTACTAGAGACGGAAATTATTAATTACAATAGCTGGTTTCCTGGCTGGTTTAGAGCAAATACCTGATTAGTGCATGTACTTTGTGAACCTGTTTTTTCTACCGCTGCCCTCCATCCCAGCTGGAGGAGGGTAAGCCCCGTGCGCCAATGAATCCTTCATCAACACAGACATAGAGAGCAGAAAGAAAGCCTGCAAGTTATTTATAGTGCTGTTAACGATGGCTGCTGCAGGCTCCCTGGACATGCATAGATGTCCAGAGAGATATACAAACAGATAGATCCACACTCTGCTATGTGTGCCTGGTCACAGAAACACACACACACACACACACACACAGCTACAATTAGACCGTCTCACCCTGACATTCCTTCCACAGAGCCGTGTATGCTGGGGCCAATCGCTCTGGCAAAACACTTCAGCACAGCTGGCGCAGGAATATACAACAACAAGCCAACAAGCCCTGACTGCGCAAGCTGTATCTCACACACACACACACACACACACACACACACACACACACACACACACACACACACACGCACATACACACACACACACACACACACGCACACGCACACACCTAGAAAACTCTTCCACATCAAGCCAAGCTGTCTACCTATAGAAATATAGTACGTGCATGCATGTAGTAAAGACCCAAGAGGAAGGAACCTAAGTGAGTGCAAAAAAATGGGAAATCTGCTGAGCTTCCGTAAGTTTGGCTGCATCTGGGGAGAATGAAGCACAGCGGGGAGCCACAGTTTCGCAATGCATAAACGCTACTGTACTCTGGTTATACGCTTCATAAGAGGACAGTTAAGCGATCTGTCTGTCAGCCTCTGCTAGGGGCCCCCTGTGTCGACATTGGGAGGTTTGGAGAGATATTCAATCAACTAAAAGAGGCCCAATCAAATGAATTATTTCCAATTTTCTGTTCACAAAATGTTCTGCTCGCTAATTGGTGTCATCTGGGAGCAAAATATTCATTAAATTCAGCCCCATTCGTTTTTAGTGCACTCTCATGAGCAAGTCAAAAAGTCAGCAAGAAAGATATAAAGGACAACAAAAGGCAAGGAAACTCCTATGGCGCGGTTAGATCCATCCCAAAATAGTCCTTTCTGGAAAGCTTCCCATAACAACTTTCAGATCATGCTAAGATATTACGTTTATCATCTCAATAAAGACCACTGTCCACAGTGTCCTGAGTGAATGTGTATGTTGTTGTGACACACTGTGGCACCCTACCCCAAGGTGCATGGCAACTGATCCCCCAGTGTTTGCTGTAATGCGTGGTGGATAGCTTTCTATCTGATCATCTGTTTGAAGACTGGAACAGCTGACAGGGTTGTGGACAAAGTACAGCCTGGCACTCCATTCCCCTTAGTAAACATGACGAGTTGGGCTGAAAGCTTTTCCATTTTAGTGAGTCATTGTCTGCAAGGTAATGGTGTGTGCGTGCTTGCGTGTGTGTTTTGTTAGACGACTGTTAACTTATTTCCATATTAGTCTGTCCTAATAAAGCAGTCAGTATGACAACGAGAGCAGAGGACACACTGAAGACATCGCATGTTTATGTGTGTGCATTCGGGCATGCATTTTGGCTGTGTGTGTGTGTGTGTGTGTGTGTGTGTGTGTGTGTGTGTGTGTGTGTGTGTGTGTACGTGTGGTGAGCCTGCAGCACAAAGGCAGCCATCAATGTTCAGTCATTGTTAGTTTCTTTGCTTCATGGCTGCAGGGCTTAGCCTGAGGTGTTGCTTCAGATCAGCAATTAGCATTTCACAGAAACACAGCACGCAAGATGAATTTTTACTTCTTTGAGGGAACATGCATTTCTTCCCCAACTCTTGGAGGCAACCAAACATACTTTATACACTGACAAATTAGATCTTTTACAACCTGGTGTGATTAATTGTTCCCACAGTGTTATTCTGGTGATGCTTTAAAATGCTTGAAAACAAATGCAAAACCAAGCCAGAGGTTGCATTTTCCTATTCCTATTATATGCTTGATAGAAGTGTGAAAAATAAAGTCATCACAGGTACAGTGCCAGAAGCACTAAAGTAAGTAAAGTACGAAAACAAGTGGTTGAAATATTTACAACTCATTTACAACACAAACTTATTAATAGTCAACATGCGGGCCACCTGGCATTACCAAGCAACCTAAACTAACTGGACTTTGCACAATTACCAACTTCTTTCGACAGTTCTCCACTGTAGAAAGATGAAGTAGTGAAATAATAGTTATAAATTACATTGATGTAAAACAAATGTCAAAATAGCAATCTAGATCGAGCCTTATCATAATTTACTACAACCTATGGAGACCAGACTTAGGGACAGCACAGAAAAGCACAGAACAATATATTTTATACATTTAGATAGAAGGGACCACTACACAGCTAGGCTACAAAGCGGGAAACTGACAAGCCTAGAGCTACTGTTACTAGATTAGCCTAGTAGCCTAGTAACTAATAGCAAGACTAGTAGCCTATAAAATACAGCGTGCATTGTCCAACGCTGATGGTGTAGTGGATCCAAGTGCAAGGAAAGCTCGGAGACAGGAGTGAATTTACTTAGGCAGGTCGAGGTCGAGGTACAGGCAAGGTTTGGTACACAGAGTATTTAGAATGGCAGAAGTACAAAGGGGTAGGCAGGGATCAAAGCTACGACGCAACGCGCAACAGAAACACGCAACGGAAAAACGTCTTGAAACACCAAATAACCAGCACTAACAGAACCAACAGAAACACAGGGTTTAAATACAGGGGAGCACCGGTGAAAGCAATAATCAACTCAATGAGGCAAATCAATGAGGGAGACAGAAAAGAGCTGACCAAGTTCCTCCAGGAAGAAGCACTTGATGCATCATCTTATCCATTGATGTGGTGGCGTGATAACCATAGAAGATTTCCTCTAATAGTCAAGTTAGCAAAAAAAAATAAATTTGCATTTGTGCAACAAGCACTAGCTCAGAAAGAATGTTTAGCACAGCTGGTAACATTGTTACCCCAGAAACATCCTGCCTTAAGCCCCACAAGGTAAACATGTTGGTGTTTCTTTCTCGGAATTTCTCGGAAACAAAGAATAGATCTGGCAGCAGATATGGTCTGTTGAGGCATCTGTGCCTCTGTGTGAAACACTTTGAAAGTCTAAACATGTTACTTTGTTTTGTTCTAGTTCTTGTTACCTTACTTTTTTGTTAAGGTGTATTTATTATTTATTTATGTTTTATTTATTTAGGATAATTTCTTGACATTCCGATTCCAATGTCTAAACATTTTTTTAATTTAATTTTTTATATATTTTATTCTTGAAAGAGTGTACTTGCATTATTGTGCTATTATATTGTCATATTTTCATTATATAATCAGTGGCAGAAAATGGTCTTAAAATGAAAATAATATTGTTTATCGCAATTCATTTTGGGACAATTTATCGCAGAACAAAAAGTAGTTATCGTGACGGCCCTAGCTAGATTTAAAATATCTAGGCCAATTGAGCCCAGCCTTTGGCCTTTAGTGCTACAGCTGGTAATCGTAGGGGTGATATTTCACCACTTGTCCATTTATCCATGGTTATACGGTGATGACTAATCATTCTGAAGGGAAGAACAGAGACCGCAGGGAGAGATGGGATGCGGCACATTATGCTCTCCATTCAAGTCTGCAGAATGACCTTTAGGAGCCATATTAAACATTACACTCCAATCTACTCAGAGCCAAAACATGGCAGCTATTAGTACACGCACAGTTGTGTACACACACACACACACACACACCATGGCCACTGAGGGGTGCATTTGGCTAAACACAACATGTCAATGCTGCTTGGTT
>JAOEHI010035087.1:0-23422 GCA_025447815.1 Percopsis transmontana | reverse complement strand
GAGAGAGAGAGAGAGAGAGAGAGAGAGAGAGAGAGAGAGAGAGACACACACACACACACACACACACACACACACACACACCCTGGGGGGTGTCCGAGAGCCGAGAGCCGAGAGCCCTGTGACCGAGGAGAGGGGAGTGAGATATCAAACGGCTCGAGAATGATGGGAGGAGAAGAGGAGCGGAGAGAGCTGGAGGAAAGAAAGAACAACAGCGACGCAGAGGAGGAAGAGAAGCCCCCCCCCGCCCTCCTGTGTGTTCTTGTGTCTCTCTTCCCTTCTCCTCCTCGCTGCGTCTCAGTCGAGCGAGGAACGACCTTCCCGAGTAGAGAGCAGCGCTGCTCTCTCAAGTCCCACGTTGGCTCTCTCTCCACCCGGTTTAAGGAGAGAGCGATCAAAATGGAGAGAGACAGAGAGAGAACACAACAGAGAGAGAACACAACAGAGAGAGGCGGCATATGCAGGGAGAAAAACAAGACTCAGGAAGGCAGAAGATATGAGACTGAGAAAAAAAGGAAGACAGAGATCATAAAATGAAAGGCACCGAAATAGTGACAGAGTGAGAGGAAGACTAAAAGAGACATAGCAAGGGGGGGGGGGGGAGAGAAAAAGAGAGAAGGCCTTGAGAAAACCAGAGCAGAGCAGAAGCTTTTAATGCGTCTTTTTCTATCCTCACTGAGGTGTCTTCACAGCGGAAATGCTGCAAAGCATGTTTGAAGTCTAACAGGAGTTCAAAAGTTCTGCATGAAAAACACACATGGGTGCGAAAAAAAAACTATTGTGCGCGGCAAACATCAAGGGCACTCATGCACAACTGAACAGAAACCCGTACAATAACCTGTGCTCAAATGACAGTAAAGGCATACATTGTTGCCCTGGGTCATGAATTAACACACTCCCACGTGGGTGACAAAGTGGCGTACAACAGGAGGAGGTTATAGAATAATCATGCGCGTGTATGCAGCCTAGATACCTGCCAATGTCCCAGGACAAAAGCATTAAGGAGAAAACATTAGGAAGAAGAGGGGCGACAAATGTGTCTTAAGCTCTGCCAGTGGAGCCTTTGTTTTGCTCTTAGGGGGCTTAGATGAGGCAGGTTTGCTGCGTGGCCTCCATCTCTCCTCCCTGTGGCTCTGCTTTTTTGACGCCCCCCCCCCCCAAATTCCTACCCTCCTCTGTACTGCCTTTAGCCTCCTTCTGTCTGTTCTTTTCACACAACTGGCAGAGGAGCGGAGCGGAGCAGAGCCCCCCCTCCCCCCTCGCCACTAAGGCAGCTTGAGTCTTGGTCTGGAGCTGGGGCAAGGTCACGCACACACCACACACACACGGACAGTGAAACGTGCACACTGCACAGACACACATCTACGACGCTATTGCGTGATGGAGCATGTAAACAGCATTTCAACAGTTTCAGTTGTCTATTTAGAGTGCATCAAAACACAAACGCACACATCAACAGTACGTTTCATCACATAATATAGAACAACGAGGTCAAGGAGTCGATAGAATGAGTGCATTACAATTATACATGTATATACACACACACACACACATATATATATATATATATACATACACATACATATATATATATATACACACATACACGTATATTTTACGGTAAACTCCAGGAATCATTGGTACATGGGCAGACACAAATTATTTTCCCCCTGTGAGGTGTGCGTCATTACAGTGTTTCTGCTTTTGCTGTATGGCAGTACGGCCATGTTTCAGTGCCACTCAACACTGAAGAGCAGTGGGACTATGCATGTGTGTAGGTCCGTATGAGACCGAGCTTCCATTAGCAAGTGAGTTCTATAATACCAGCATTATATAAGGAGCGTTGCACTGGAAAATGAGGGGTGGGTGGTGATTAAAAGAAGAGGGGAGGAAAGGAAGGATTTGATTAACAGCATGAACCAAGTGGAGTCGCAGGGGCTCACAAGAAGAGGAGGAAATGAAAACGAGGAGAGAGAGAGAGAGAGAGAGAGAGAGAGAGAGAGAGCAGAGTCCTTTAACCTGGTGCGACGGGGCGTGTGCTCGTAAATAAACATCAGCCTGAGATTATTCTGGGCATGAACGCCCAGACTGTGAGGCCCTGAGGTCAGTGTGGGCCCATACCTGACACACACACACACACACACACACACACACACACACACACACTAATAGTTTGTGATGAGTGCAAATTCTATTTAAATAATAATACATGGGCAGACACAAACACACATATCCACCATACACGAACACACACAGGCATACTAAACACACACAAATGTAAGATGACACATAAAACACACACACACTATGAAAGGTCTCACTTAATAGGCAGACATACATCCAGAAGAAATTACATTTAAGAGTGCACATGCATGCACACCGTCTACAGCCTGTTACCATCCTAGAGCTCTACAGACATCAAGTAGTCCCCAACGTAAACTTCCTTGGCCATCCTTTATTATTTCGGAGGAACACAGATCGGCTACCGAGAATCTTCGTTGTGACCCAACAGGAGGCAATGTGATCTTCCTTACATCATGTGTCTTTGATATTGAAATCCCTGTGGCATCATTGGTTGACCTTTCTTCGACTGAGACTTCTGGACAGGGCCCTTAAAGGGTTTATTATTATTGCTTTATCAACTTACCTTGTTTTGAGGTAGAGGGAGGAACAAGGGACTTAACGCACCTTTGCTTGCACAGCTCAATTAAACGCAAATCTATTTTAACTACATTGTTTTGTATGGTAGTAGAAGTAAAACAAATGTGGCCCATCACAGAGAAACCAATCACTGCGACCAATAGAGTACAAAAACACCGATTTAGATTGTTTACTGGCCAAATAAAGTACAATTTAAACTACAGTTAACTTATCTTATTGCAGGAGACCACTAGTACCTTCAGCAGCTCTACCTGACTGGCTGGCCGACAGTTCAATAGACTTACTGTTCGATGCTGGGGGACAAGTAGAGTTTAGGGAACACCTGGGTAGCCTCAGCATCTTCAAAGCTCACGGAAAGCAGGGCAACATCTTCTCCTGGGTCCAGAGCTGTGTCCTAAGGAAGTGAAGAAGGACGGGGAGCAGAAATCAGAAAACAAGAACATAGGCCATCTGCAAAAAGCCCATGCAACATGCAGTATTGTAAAGTAGGTTTTCATCCCAGGACTGTCGTCCCTGCCAATGCTTTTAGTCTATGGGTGCGAGACAAGTGCTGGTGGTGGTGGGGGTAAGAAAAGAGATGAGGAAAGACACCAGTGGAAACATCTGCTTTGTTTCACGGCATATTAACTTCAGCCGCTGCAGCATGAGGCTGAACGATGACTGGAAGCGCCAATCAAATCATGTGTGAGATGGATGCCTAGGCCACCCTGAGCTACTCGCATTAAACCTCATCGGTCTCTCCAAGGTTTAAATGTTGCCTTTCTATAGCGTTTCTCCTACAGCGCTGCCACTGACTGAAGGACTGTCATTAGCACAATCCAACATGAAGGGGCCATTCTGGGCTCAGTCTTGTTCCGGAATGAGACTGCGCAACGTTAATCAAATGTCTCACACATGGTTTGAAGTCACCCATTTGAGATAATCACTGCCCTCCGTGGTGAGAGGAAATCTAACCACCATACACAATGGGTAGAAGCACATCACAACCAGTCTGCAGCGGCGCGACCATGTTGAGTGCCATTCATTATTTTAAAACAAGATATTTGTTGTCATTGTTGGGGTTATTATTATTATTCAAATTTATCTCAAATAAGTTGCATCACATCAATAGATCTTCTTATGCACCCTTGATTAGATTAGTTTAAATGCCAAAGTGGCACATAGTGGGCTAAATAGTCCCCCCTCAGCTCAACATTTGCTCTTTCTTGATAGCATAAATATCTATGAAAGATTTGTAGCTTAGGCAGTGTGAAAAACTTGACCTTCTAACCTTGCAAACAAAGAAAATTACATAAACGCATGAATATACTGACATAAACTTTTTAGTAAACAATATGGTTATTAAAACGTATTTTTTTCAGACAAATGTGATTTTGCATAAGGAGTTAGTAAAGAGTTGTGCATGAACTGGACAAAAAGTCCCCTCAAAGGTGTACACATTATGATATGAATTATTAAGCAGCCGCTGACCATGTGTGTATATTATACTATATGCGAGTATATCAGCCATCGCAACAGTGGCTCTGGCTCTTGGATCCGACAGGCTGGCCTTCTTGTCATAGCAGATACATTAAGGAGGAATAAGGAGAAGAAGGCAGGCGGTGAAGGGATGGCTGGCTATGTGGCATCCAAACGTGTAGCTTGATTGAATCAGCTCGCATCAATATAGTCTGCATCAGTAAACAAGATCTGCTCTTACAGCACTGCTCTGGGCTTCCGGCACTGATGATAGGGGACAGATGGGGAAAAGAAGATTGGGGGAGGCGGGTGAGGGGGTGATGGGGTGATGATGGTGAAGACAGGAGGCTAGGGAAACGATTGTTTTGCTCCCGTTTGTAGCCGTCACATTCAGTTCCCTTGTTTAAAGGTGAACTACAGAATACTTCTAAATGAGGATGCAGTAAACAGACGGATGACAAGCAACAGCTAGGTGAGACAGCCAAAGAGTCCGTGGAGGTGCTAGGCAGAACTTTCTTTCTGTGAATGATTCACAGCCATCTTGTACCAAAGGACAGTGAGGAGATGTCACAAGTCGTACAGCGTCAAATAAATTAACAGAAAGTACAGGAAGACCCCTGAACCTCTAGCTATTGCCATTCTAAAGTGGCATGGAAGTGCTTGAGCCAGTACTATATTACCGTTGTGTCGTTTTTGTGTGAATGTATTTGCGGATCACACATCACGTTTTTAGAACTGTGTGGTTTTCAACTAAAAGAAAATCTAACTGTGTGAAAAATCACTAAATTGAAAAATGTGGTTTGTATGCAACAATAGTATAAATGATGAATAGATTCCTTAATATTCAACCCACATTAGCAGCAATCTAGAATAAATACCCTTCCAACCTCAAAACAACATGCAACCTATATAGAATGACATTCAAGGCAAAAACTAGGAACTGTATCTTACAAAAACACACATATTTAGAGCCTTTAACTGAAGACACTTGGGGCCAAGTGATGCTTACTTGAAAAAAATTAAATAAAGAGTCAATATTATTAAAATGGGCTTTATAGAATGAGCCATAGGCAGCCCTTTAATGAAGGAACTTCTTCATAGGGAAGTAACCGGCAGTAAAATGACCTCGGCCAGATGACTGAAGACAAGGAAGGAGTCTTTAAGGGGAATGGGAGTAGGAAATCAAGGCAGTATTTACTACATGCCTTGGAAGAATGTGAGTCAACTGCTAAGGGACTGGGATTGAGAAAGAGGCTGAAGTGTGCGTGCGGTTTAGCGGGTGCCCCTAGGTCAAACCTTTCACGTGGCCACCACCCCTCTTCTACCACAGCTGGCCTCCCATCTAATCTATAACACACGCTCCGACTGACTTTTGTTTTCCCAGTGTTCCCTCTGTCTGTCCTTGTATCTGTTGATGCCCTGGCCTAAAGCATCTCCTCTGTGTCACATGTGACAGGCTGGAGATGTGACAGCTGTCCTTATGCCAGACCAAGTCCGGCCAAAGTCACAACACACACACACACACGCTGAAAAGGAGCTCTCTGTGGAGGCATGTGCTGAGGACGTACGGGCGCTTTTGTCCGCCTTCTCTGCCCAACTTTAAATGTCATGGCCGATGTGACGGGCGGCTTGAGTGACAGGAGGGTTGTAGAGCGAGGACATGTCCAGCTCCTAGGCTAGCTTTGAGAATCCCTGTCCATATGCTATAGCTCTTCGCCCCCGCGAAGACAAACCTACTGGGGAGAGCTTACAAAGGGAAAGTAGAACATTCTGGAATGTGCTTTGAGAATGGTCAGTGGCTGAACTCTAGCCCAGAGCTGAGCAGCAGATTCTGAGGAGACGTTTCTGCTGTCTCCCCGTGTTAAGGCTAAATAGCGACTGGGTTCAGCCTTCCCTCACAAGCCTGGATGCTGTCCCTCTGGAAAAACAGCACAGGAAAAAAATAAACAAGCAATATTAATTGATACCACAAATCAATGTTGCAACCCATAACTCGGTTGGTTTTGACGGAGAGCTGAGGTAAGTTGTCTTTCAGCAGCTGTGTGGATATTTCTGCAAACAAGATACACTCCCTCTGATAACATTTTAGTTAAAATTTGCTTGCATGTAAACAGATTTGCCAACATATTGTTTCCAGTTTTACTGTATAGGTACACGACACGATTTAAGAATGTTGTCTGACAAGCATCTGCCCTGCTTAAGTGTCAATGAACAAGACAAAAAAATCAGTTCCAGGGACGCCATTTTAGAGTGCAAGCAAAAAACGGGACCTACAAACCCAGAAGTTGCAGGCAGAAAGAGCAGTGGAAGGTCCAAAAAGCTGTGTGCAATTGATGAACAGTTGTGAAAGGTCACAACCTTTACGTACAGAAGGAAATCTTGCAAAGTGGCTTTCTCACTATCTAGCACAGTATCTAGTACATGCTTCCACTGCAAAGAGATCTCAAGGAAGTAATAGTAGGGCATTGCAGCTCAGAAAGTCAACAGCTAAGAAATTAACAGAGAGGCGACGAGCCACAAAAAGACCATAAAGCACTGTGGCACAAAGCCATACGCCAGGAGTGATTGTCAGCATAAAGACGACATCAAACTTGCAAATTGCAAACACAATTGAGACCAATTTTCGAAGTCTGCAGATGAAATGAGCTAAGATGATTGTAGATGCAATGCCATAATTGTTAAGGAAGGCCAAACCCATTTAGAAATGATAATGTGTGAGACGTAAAAGGTAATCTCCTCTCAAAGCTGCTAAGAGAGCACACTCAATGAGATGTCATATTTACTGAGTGATGTGTATATATTAGCCTTTTGACAGACGTGTGGCCAGTACATCCTAAGGGCAGGAGGAGGTCGAGGTGGCAGCTGCCAAAGTGTCTCATTGCATGACATGAAATGTTCTGAGGAAGAGAGCGAGAGGAAATGGCTTCTAATGATGCTCTGGTGCTGCTGCTTATGGGGAAAGGCTTAGCGTGAAAGGCTTAGCGTGATGGACTCTGGGTCTAACTAAATATAAATACGACGCACATTAGCATACATGTCCAAGAAGACCAAGTGTCCTCCTCAGAAATGTACACAAGAAGAGAAAATAAGTCTTTGAGTGTGGCTTCCTCAACTTTAGTCTCTTCCCCTACCAAGCCCAACAGCAGATACTGACTGTTGGGCTTGGCTACGATATTAAGAGCAAACTGGGTTACCACAAAGATGTGGTCTTTGCCTGGGCTTTATTTTGACATGTGGACAATAATAGAGAGAGCGCAAAGCACACATGCTCCACCTGAACCCATGTTGGTGCCTGGACCCAAACACACCAAAACATTGCCCTGTTGCTACAGCCACAAGGACATTGTGTGATGGGTGTGTTACCATGCTAAAGAGAAAGTGTGAACTCCCCCCCAGCATCTACATGTATAAGAGAACAGGTCTGCAAGTATGATGGGTGTGGCAATAATGGTAATAATCCATTAGCTCTACTGGGCAAACACTGGAATTAAGTGCATGTCAACATAGTGATAGCTATGTTGTGTCCCTAAGCTGCTTAAAGGAAAAAAGGCAATAGAAGTCAGTTAATATGTCAGCCATTAATATTACAATATTGTGGATAAAGTATTACATTTTTTATATATTATTTTGTCCCCAATTAAAACCAATTTTTTGTTTGTTTGAAATTCAGATAAATTCCAGAAAAGCCATTCATTTTTTATCTATTTAAAACTTTTAATTAAAGTATATTCATGTTTCATGCTTTAGATACTGTGGAACTTTAAAGTGCTGAAAATGAGCCAAGACAAGGCATATTTGCACAACCCTGACATATAATACCCCCCCATGCATGGCAGGTGTGGGTGATTGTGGATTACAAATGCCGGTCTGGTGTGCGGCTGGGGTGGATGAGGCACACACCGGCGAGACCCAACGGGAGTGGGGATGTTCCAAGACCAATGACAAGTGATGTAAATTGCATTGGTAGGACATACTGACAACACATATTAGGCACAGTGGCAAGGATGTCTGCACAATATCTAAGGCCATCTTGGAGCTTTACGTTTAGAGTAGACTCTAAACGGACCCTTGTATATCAACGATATTGATTCCATTATGTTTAATACAATCACTGATTACACATGATTAACCATACTCTGTGTTGTAAGTACAATGAATCAATGCCACATACTGTAAAATTCCACACAACCTCGGTTGCCCGTAAATGAGGCTGAATGAGGCATTTTCTGTTCAGTCACAATCATGTGGTAGGTTAATACGAGTACAGCAGCCATCCAAGCAGTATACACGGGTGAGAATGGAGTCAAAATATTAAATAGGTAGAGACATTTTTGTAAGCTATATTAAATTTTAACTGTGGCATGACATAATTTGAGATATATATATATATATATATATATAATAAATTAATAAAAAAAAATTGAGCTTGAGAGGCTTGAAAATAAGCTCATATTAAACAACGAAAGAGAGTCATACGTGACACGGACAGCGATCTGGCCTCAGCAGTGTGTGTGTGTGTGTGAGAGTGATGACAGGGCTTCTAGCCACAGGGGTTAGTCAAGTGTGTATATGTCAGTATCTATGTGCACGCCTGTGTGTGTGTGTGTCAGCCAATCAATGAATGTGTTCTTGAATGTTCTTGCGAGTGTTGGAACACAGGGTGACCAACAGGTCAAGGGCTGTCTGACTTTCAGGCCACACAACAGTATGAAGTGCAACACCTTTATACTGTATGTAAATACATGTGAAATAAAAGCACACCTCTAAGCTAGGGGATGACCATGCACCACTATTCATATATGGTTTTATATTTATAGGAGTAGTAAAAAAAGGAAATTGAAATCACTCTTACACACTTGACAATACAGCAATCAGCTAGAGGGGCTAGCATTTGGGCAGAGGGCTAATTCACAGTGGTTTGACCATTATGGCATTTACTGGGGTGTTATTTGTAATTGCATTAACATTGCTTCGCTGAGGGTGTTTCTGTTCGACTGCACTGCTAATAGGACTATCCTGGCTATTCATTTGCACTAGTGATGCGCTCGCTCGTACTTCTTGGGACAATGACTTAAGATATGGATCATGGCAAAAATTAAAACCACCCACACATGTATTTGTATATGAATAGAAGGACATGATTGAGGTCAAATTGTTCATTATTCAAATGAATGAAACAGTGTCCTTCGGAATGCATAGCAACAGTCATTCCAATGTGGCACAGTGGCTCACATGGGCACTATCGTTCTGTAATACAGGCAGACATACGTGTTACTAGGACAACAATATGTCTGGACTTGGTGAGCTTTGAGAGGCTGCTGCTTTGATGCGATCAGTGGCGTTGTCTGGATTCAGGCTTTAGTAAATTGCAGTAGTAAGACAAGTAGGGGAAGAAGGAGCACTTAAGCAAAGGCACAGCCAGAGAGAATGTACCATGGGTGTTCGTAAGCCACGGGTAAGCTAAAAGCTGAGAGAGACAAATGCGTACAGACAGGCAACATATACTATAGGGATGCAATTTCACCCTGAAGCCTTTGGCTTTGTAAGAGGCCTACAAATGACAGGAAAAGACAAACAGTGGAATTTGAAATTGAAAGGCAAATGTAGTCTAGTTAATGAAAACGTCAGTTGGGGGAGTAGAGGAGAGAAAGAAAAAAGAAAAAGGAAAAAAGACAGGGAAAAAAACATTTGGAGGTGTTTGGAGGAAAAGCTGCGTATAGATAGTGTACAGTTTTATCCGCAGTGAGGGCGGAAACTAGGCCAGATGGAAGTAATTCCGTGGAGGCGTTTTGGGGGGGGGGAGGGTTTGGGGTTGCGAGGGATCTCTCCAGAGACTGCAGTGCTGGAAACCTCTGATGTTCAGCTGGGGGTACGGGCAGGTGGGTGGGAGTCTTCATTTGGAGTTGTGTGGGTGGCCACCGAGGGAGGAAGTGGTGGCTGGGATTTAGAGATTGTGGATCACAGATCCATGGGACTGGGCAGGCGAGTGGGACCTTTGGGATCCGGGAGTGACACGGGGGTCACTGGCACACAGGCTGGTGTCGGGCGCCATCCCTGTCCACCCAGCCTTAAGACTGTCAGCGCTCTTCTCAGTCATCTGGAATCTTGCATTGAGAGCTGAGGGAAGCTTCTGATCATTAAGTCTTCTGAAAGGAACAAGGAGTCTTGGGGCCAGGATAGTCTAGTGGTCTGGTCCCAGCCAGAAGGTCGTGGGTTCGAACCCCAGAGTTGGCCTACCTGTAAGCATCCTTGAGCCTTGAGCAAGATGCCTAACCCCTATCTGCTCCATGTAATAGCACCTTGTAATTGTCGCTTTGGATACAAGCGTCTGCTAAATGACCTGATTGTAATTCTGTCTTCCATTCGTTTCACAAACGAATACCTCTGTTCAAGTGGATGCGAACAACAACAACAGGGGGATGCTTTTCTGGAACTGTGTCTTAAATAACGTTAACACCAGTTAGAAAATTATCCTCTAAAACATGAACATGTCAGAAATAAAATGCGTCAAATAAAATGAGAAACGTAGATAATGTGCCCAAATTGCGTCTGTTATGATATCATGGGGCATGGAATGACTCAATTACATTGAGAAAAACATTGTTAATCATGTGCAAAGAGTTCATTGCCAATTCCCCAGCGTCATAGGCATTCGTCACCACATATGGTGTACACCTAGGTAGTTGATATGATAGAGAACGACTAAAGGAGATGCCAAATGTGTGGCATCATCTGGGATATGTCATCACATTGAGAAGCAAACGCTGAAAATATTGTCTGCCCACTGTCACCGATGCTAATTCAAGGGCCCAGCACAACAAGTGGCAGATGTAGAGTCAAAATGTGCAGAACGCACTAATATAGTGTAAATGTCCCAATGTTCTACGAAGATGAGCTAAAAAACACCTCCAGCCTAGTTTGTGTTGTACCTTAAAGTTATACAAAGGATGGAGAAGAGGAAGAGGGAGAATGTAAATAGAAGAGATATTGTAATGAGAATTAAAAAAACATTTAATAAATAAAAACATACAAAAAAGGTCAAAGCATTCACATTTTGCATTGCTGGTAATCCGCCCCATCATGCAGCAGGGCTCTGGTGCCACCAGTCATGTGTCACAACAAGAAACGATCGAGGACGGCCGACTCCTCCGCCCTCTGGCTGTGACCTTTCTGACAACCCGTCTGTCAGTGGCGCGCCAGAGTTTTTGCCACAAGTGATGGGCCGGTGCATGGAACTGCACCATCGGAGGCACGTGCAAAGGTCACCACCTATGCCCTCACAAACAAAGCAAACCCAACCTTGTCTTATTTCCACGTACTTTAATGCGTGGCCTGAATGCAAACAAACTTCATTTATAACAGATAGTCACGTCAAGGCAACGCTTTGCTCAATCAGAGATTCATAAAAGATGTAATGTCATGCCAAAACAGTGTTTGCATGTTACATTTACCATCAAATACAGATGTACACTCGACAACAAGAAAAATATTGAGTAGGTTTTATACAAGTTTTGTCAGAACCCAGAGATAAAGTTCAAATATTTACATTTGGCTCTGGGTGTTTTAGGGCGTGGGCGTCACATACCGCAAATTGATATTTACAAGAACTTGGATAAAGGGCTTTCTGGTCTGCATGGGCTTTCTATTTTTAGGATTAAGATGGGAGTATATCCACCTGTGGACATGCCCAGTCATATCTGGTCTGGGTGGTTCGGTGGAGTGGGTACCTGCTCAGCAATTTGTTAGGACTTCACACTCCCCGTGACTTTTGCTTTACAGATATGCCTGATATAGAAGCACTGGTTTACTGTGTGCCAAATGACTAAGCAATAATACAGGGGAGAGGTTACTGTGCCCTTGTTCATACAAATACATACAGAAATGCTCGTGAAGTGGAATTTCAGGAAATCTTTCCCATGGAAACCAGATAAGTATTGTACAGTGGGGGATGCTATTATAAAAGGTTCTGCCACTAAAATACTACCTCATCTAAACGAATTTCCTGCTTGCCCTGGCATACATCACAATTTGTATAAAGTAAACACCATTTGCTGTCTACACACATTTTTTACGTCAATAAAAGCTTTCAACTTTCCAGATATATGCCTGAGTGGAACCTTTTCGAAAGAAGGTCACAGTCTGATCGGCGTGACAATATTGCAGTAAAATGCTCAGGTGCTGCTTCCTATCACACAAGCACAGACAGATTTACATTTATAGCAGATGCTAAATTCAGAGAGGAGGCGGTGGTATGATGCAAGATCTACATGCCGGTCAGATTTTTTCCATTTCCCTGTAGCTGCTCTGAGCTCTATTCTACAAGCTCGTAGCGGTTCCGACAGCCATGGAGTAAGGGGAGAAGATCACGCTGGTCTAGTAGTAAGCGGACAGAGGGTGTCAAGAGAAGATGTTAGAGAGGATATGAGACTGGAGACGCCTTGTCTGTATTATTCTTCCATGCATTATCTTCATCATTTAAACGTGTAGCTCCATTAGTTTTATTACTGAACATAAAGGATAAAAACAATTCAAATAAATTACATAGAATTTTGTAAAAAAAAAAAAAAACACTAATTCCCAAATAAAAATCCCAATTTAAATGGTTTTGGTCTTGCACTCAAAACTTCTTTGTCAATGGTAATGTTCTATTTTTAAAGTGCATGCACTCTGTCTAAACCTTTTAGAGGGTTTGGTGGTGTCACTCAAGCGCTGCCGTTCAGTGGCATCTCCTGCTCACTCAGACGTGCACTCCCCGAGATTAATTAACCTTGATTAATTAATCTAATTAGTTAACACGAACAAAAACAAACAAAACATGAACTTGCACACACAACAGACAGGCCAAGGAGGGGGAAAACAGGGGGTTTATGGGGCAGGCAAAAAATAAATAAATAAATAAATAAAAACTCCATTTGCACAAATTTAATTGCTCTTGAAAATGGCAGTTTTGTAGGCTAGGCTTTGAAGGTCATGCATCCCTCTTGCACATCATAAATGTCAGTTAAGAACGGCAGTTAATTTCACATGAAGTGGGGCCTCAATAGCTTATGGTTCGTAGGTAGCGTAGAAGCCGGAAAAGTAAAATTTTCTCTCATTGGTAGTCAAAGACTTTTTTAAAATTTACTAAAAGTAAATTTGACAGTTTAAAAGCAAAAGACTAATCTCACTTTATCACAAATAAAGCCATTCTCATCACACAACAGTGGATAGCTGCCAAAAAACTGTGCTCTTTATAGACTCTCTGTAGAATTGAAATGTTTTCACTTCAACAGGTGCTGTTCAAGGGGTTCAAAGAAAGGCCCAATCAGCAGTGTCTGCATGCACTAATGATTAATAAATAATACTGTTTCTGACAATTACCCTCAACCATAGTTTGTTTACACGCTAGTACACAGCTGGTCTTTCATACCGTGGCTCCATTAACCAACGTACTGCGGTTGTGTGTGGTGGTACTGATGTGGGGGCTAGTTACGGTTAGCAGGTGCAATTTTACACCAACTCCCTTTATCCTTCCTGCTGACTGTCATTCTCTGAGCCTGCTCCACAGACTTAAACCTCTGGCGCAGCCAGATGCCAAACCACCTGGATGCTTTCACAGCAGTGGTCCTGAAAGTGTGGAGCTTATGAGTAAGACAAATTGAGACCACGTCCTGGAGCTCCTTACAGGCAAGAACCATTTAAACACAATTACAAACTACAACCAAATTAACCCCAACTACCTCCAGTTGCATCACGTATTCCCTTATTTCCTGTGGAAATAATGGCAACTATATAATGGCTATGCTTTTCAAATGCATTATTCCAACACTTAACTGTTGTTATGATTTAACCAAAATTTAAGAAAAAACTTGAATCTGTGATTAAGAAATCAGTAAAGGAGACATCAAAAATCGCTGTTATGCAACACCGATGTGAGGACCCACGCCCACCCACCCACTGTATCCCACTCTTGGGCAACAGCATCTACTTTATTGCGACAGAGGAACTTCAGATTGCTGTGTCAACACCGCAATGGAACCTATAGTGCTCATTTCCCCGTCATCAGTGTGGTGTGGAATCATAGCAGAAGGCCTGGACACTGAGGCCAGACCCAACCATATTTGGCTTTATTCTCACATAATGTTAACAATTCACAACACGTCACATCCTGTGCAGAGAATGTGACTTAACAATCTTTGATCAAACATATTGTTGATTTCTTGTTTCTTTAAACTTCTTTTAAAAATTATAAACTTCAAAATATTTGTTTTGTCAGCTACCCTGTCACTAGCTGTCAATATAATACTAAAACTTCAAATGTTTTCCTCTTTACAGTATATTCTGTTCGGGACCTATTATTCCCGACATTTATTTCAGTTTTCACACGAATAATACCAACTAATAATACAGAACTCATTAAACAGGAAGTTAATTGTTTATCTGCATGGAAGCATTAGCTGGCCTTTTCAGTTTTTCGTCGCACGCTGCATTAGTGAAGCCCAAACTGGCAATTAGGCCCACTTCACAATTTCTCTTGGGCAACTTGCTTTGAAATTAAATGCCATGTCTCAGTACAATACAGATGTGTTATCACTCAGCAAAGACACTTTCATAGGCACTGTAAAACAAAGCATTGACGTCTTGTTAGGCTATTGTGCGCCTCGAGTGTATTCTAAACAGACCTTAATGTAAGAAGTATTTTCAGTATTGGAATGCTAGAGATAATAATTTATACATAACAATACTAGAACCTACATACAATTAACAAAGATCTTTTCTTGTTATGCTAGCATCTGATTTCTGTATCAACAGTCAACAACAATTAGACTACTTGCATAATGATAGCAAGTTATTTCCGACTTTGATGTGGGTACTTGCTAGAGGACAAATGCAAGGTTGGCTTGCAAGAGCCATACTTGTATTTAAACTGAACTATGAGTTAAAAACACACAAGCACCCACATATAAATATATAAAACATTCCAAGTTTAATTTTTACAGAGATTTTTTTACAGAGATTTTACAGATGGTGACTTTCTCTTTCTTGTTGACTGTCCACAATCACTACTTGGCACTAATACAATAGTAGTCACAACCCTGTTATGACTACTGTTGTGAGTACATGTGCAATGAACTTTGGAAGCGGCATAGAGAAATATTCTAGATACATACAGTATGTTACACTGAATTTGAATTGGTCATATTATTAGCATGCTAGGCACACTGTCTCATTTGTGATCAGTACAATCTATGCAACAGTAAATGAGGGAGAGGAGATACGAAAAGCAGAGCAAGGGGCAAAAGAGCAACACGGCCAGAGCATTACAGGAGTAACCTGCAATTATTTTATAGCTCTTAAGATTCCTGAGCCCTTAGTCAGTGTTTACTGTGCAAGGGCATGGCAAGGCCGCAAATTAGAACCACTCTCTTTGGCATCAAGTGCTCAGTAGTCACGCACGGGCCTTGGCTCTCTCGCTCTCCAAGAGCAGGCCAGAAGTACAGAAAGCAAAAGGTCTTCTTTAGGAATTCTTCCCCTGTTCCAATGCAGTTTTTTGGCATGTTACTAACTGGCCGACTGACCTGCAAACTATACTTTAGCTGTACAGACAACAACAAACAAATCATCTCCATCATGATGTGAACCAATGTGGTACAAGCCAGACAGCAAGTCAGACCAGCAGAATGGTAGCCTGTTCTTCTGAGGTTCTTCTGAAGTCCCGCTGCTCATGTCATGACATGGCAAATGACAGAATCAATAGCACACAGAGCCCGGCTGGCTGCAATGGTTGGTTGGATGAGGGCCAGTTTAATCATAGCGTTGATGCAGCTTTAATGATGGGTGCTGGAGTCACACTGCATGATGTCATGTTAATAGTCTTCTCAACACCCTTGCCTCTAGAAGCAGACTAGGCTTTTGTGCAGTGGCCGCAGAACTATGTTTTCTCACCCTGCGCAGGGAATTGTGTAAGATTCATCATGTGACTTAGTGGGCTATCTTCAGCCACGACTTCTCCAAAAGCCCAACTGCCAACGCAGAGGGGGGACGTCAGCGGGATGCAAACCGCAAAAACCGAAGCCTGGCGGGTGGCTGAGAATGGGGCAACAACGATGAAGCAACCGGAAAAGGTATAAGGTCAATGGAATTACAGTGCACGTTTGTGGAAAACTGGCTCGGACAGTTCAAGTATTTCTACTTTGTATTTTCAAAATCTACGGTAGTTGCAGCCTCTTCAAAACAAACCAGAACCAAACACACACACACACACACACACACACACACACACACACACACACACACACACACACACACACACACAAACCTGAATTGAACATTTGGGAGCTTGAAAAGGTGCTCAATCACCTGCTGTGACTCACGATGTGGGCTGCCACAAAAGTGGCTTTGTGTCAGTCTTGCGCTGTTATCTCAGCTTTGCAAGGAGTTGTTGAGTTAGAGGGCTTTCTGTCAGAGGAGTTCTCAGGTGCTGAGATTGATAAGACTGGATGTGGAGGATTTGATTGTGTTTAGGCTAGGCTAGGCTTTAATATGAAATGTGTCTGGTATATGTTCACATTCTATAAGCTCAATTAAATCATTAGAAAACATTTTAAAAAATGAACTGAAATCTGTTTTAAATTGTGAAATAAATTATAGTACCTACAGAACGTAGCGTCAGTTAACTGAACTGGAATTAAAAAAGCAGTTTTACATTTGTTATCACTGATGTCATTATATATAATTTTAATATAATTTCTAATTTGTAATTTAGCTCTTGTTATTATATTACATATGCACAACAACTAACTAAGATGTCATGTTCCATATGGACGGTCCCTTACATACACGTGTTAGACATCTTAAAGCATTACTGACCATCTTGATAGCTTCCTTACCTCAATACAACCTGTCAACCTGTCCTCAACTGCTCCACAGTGCCTCTGGGAAGAACAAGGCCTTGCCTTAGCACTCTCTCTGCCTTCCTGCTACTGAGGTGGAAGACAGCAGCATTGTTAAACACTGCCCAGAGGTTTGTTAGGGGAAATGTGTTTTTATAGAATCATAATGAGGGTACATATTCTCTCCCCTTTTCTCAAGTATTTTACAAATGACTTGAAAGCAGGAAAGGCTATTGTAAAAAAGTAGAGTCATGAACCCACCTCTTATTAATTTAGCTATAATTATAATCAAGATTTTAAATTGCATTTTTTTTACACATTAGTTTGCTTTTCTAATATGTGGCGTCTTGTTGAACTGTGGACATTTGGACAAAAAAAAGAAAAGAAAAGAAGAGAAAAGAAAACTGTCCAAGAGAGAGAATCTAGACAGCAAATAAACAAGGGCATTCCTAGGAATAAATAATAAAATCAGAGATGCCGGTAAACAAGTGTGGCTGGAAAAGACTGAAGGAGAGCCCGAGGCTCTGCTTCACCCCAGTCCTCCCTCTGTCAGCTGCTGCCTGTGAAGCTTCAGGAGGTTAGGTTGAAGGGGTGGGGGTGGATGGGAAGGGGGGCGAGACACAGGACCAAATAAAAATAATTGGAGTAAAATAATGAAATGCAAGCAATCATTACTGTGGCTCAACCCCATCTCTCCAAAGACAAGGGAAGACCGCAGGGGGTCTACCCTGAGGTGAATGGGCATCAGTGAGGCCTGGCAGAAATAAAGGTTCAAAATTTTCTTATTAAAAAAAACAAAACGCCTGAACGCACTGCAGCTAGCGTTCTGTCCTTTGTGGCAAGGCATTGGACATTTTTACTCCCCATTACTTAGGTCAAGTGACAGTGACTTTAAGGCTAAGCCAGGAGAGAAAATGGGGGCAGGATAGGTTAGTGGTTAGGATGGTTGACTCCCAGCTGTGGGTTCAATCCCCTTCCTTGAAAATCCACCTATCAACCTCCTCTTTGTGCTGCAAAAATATAGTCACAAACATTGACCAAGATGATCAACACCAATGGAAGAATGTGTGCATATAAAATATAACAAAACTACACCATATATATATCAATATATTGAAAAAAACTGTAATAATAAAAACTAAAAAAAGTCCCACAAAAGCTTCTTGTGAACCCTACGGGGGTCCCAACCCTCCTACCGCTCTAACGCACAGAGCAGCACATAATCCCGTGTAAAAACACGACCTGCACACTGGACGACGCCACGTAGTTCACTGGATTTTGTCCTGCCTGACTCACGGGGGAAAAGATCAGAGCGTTTTCCCACGGGAGGGGGATGCACATATTGAGCGTGAACCCCTTCTGATCACTTCGGCGCTGGTGACACGGGTCAGTGCTCGCGGGCGAAACGGAGCTCAAACGGAGCGAGAGAGAGGGTTCAGTCACGAAGGCTGCGGTGCTCCGCACAGCACGCTGCGGAGGCTGTCTGATGTGACATTTAGAGGCAAGCCACATGTGTGCTCCATGACAGACGGACTGATGCGACGGCATTGTGCTATGCCCACGCATTTATCGGCACTCAAGTGTGTTACAGTGCAGAGGAAGAACTTGTGGTTATATCTGCTGCCCGGAGAATCTGAAGAAGCAGTCCAATGTATGTATAGTTTGAGTATTCATATTCATACACGTTACTGTTGCAAATTTTACTATACAGAAATACGGAGGAATGTCTGTTTCACAGCATCATAGCAAAGTTTTCCCGGCTTTATGCTACATTAAAAGGCATACATTTACGGCCTAATCTCAAATGTTTACAAAATGGGACACATTTTTGCACCTTTAACACTGAACCTGTAACTCTTCGGATAATTCCAACCCATTGGGCCAATTTACCTGCATTCATTTCTTTGACTCCAACGACCAACCATGTCACAAACCAGCATCGATATACATAGACATGCTCGCGTGCAATATTTGAGGGGGGTCAAAGGGCAACGTGAACCCAGCAGAAAAGCAACGTTTGAAGGGAGACGCCCCAAGGGTCAGAGCATATCTGAAGATGAGACACTAAAAACGTTCCCTGAGATGCCTGCGTGCCCTTTTAACGGGGAGGAAAACTGCCAACATTCATCTGCGTATACTTGGATATCTTCCCTTCAGATCTCCTCTCACTGTCCTCGCTGCTCTTTTATTTGACTATGACAAGCTGGCCCCATCAAGGAGGAAAAACACACAAACACACGCATACCCTCCTCTTCCTATCCTCTCCCTGAGGCTGAGCTCTCAACATGGGAAGGTAAACACGTCCACTGTGGTGAGCTCAGACCACACGGATGCTTCGCTTCAGGTAACGGTCGTCCTCCAAAGCTCCGCACACACCAGCAACATCTCCATGTGCACTGCCAGTGTTAATAGCCCAAGTCTGAACACAGAAGCCTACCCTGATTCAAGGACATAACAATCCCATGTGTGGTTTCACCTATATATCTGATATATTCTAGTTTTGTATAAAATAACAACATTGAATCATTATAACAACCAACTCGTAAACTCGTTGGTGTATCTTATCACTACAACCCTATGACTAAAGTTATTTAGCTCACATAGCTATAACACTGACCAAAAAGCCTTGGCAAGCTAGGCCAGGCAACACACGTTCACACTATTGTCGTGTCGACAAAAAAGCATCAAGGTAAACGAAAGGTGTGATTGTGAAGCTCAGTGTATCTGCTGGGTATCACAGGACTTGGGATAATGTTTCACAACACACTTGTAGAACTGAGATGCTAAGTAACTCAGTAAATATGATTGAAACAATTGCATTGGAACCTTGAGAATTCAGGTCAGTGGCCTGCAATACAGTTGTGCCCTGGGAGTCCAGAGTGTGTGCGCGCTCTATAATGGCATGCCTCCGGAATGCGTGGGCAGACGAGGTGTAGGCCAGTGTTCATTACTTTCCTCTGCGTGTGTGTGTAGATGCAGTCTTCCTGACTCTACAGTGCTCCCATGGTGATGGCTCCATACAGTCGACGAATGCATCACAATGGTGTTTGTCTGTGTGTGTTTCTAGTTTGTATGCGGGTCTCCTTATTCCAGACCGTCTTTTTATTCATCCATTTTTTTGTATTATTATTATAACCTTATGTCAATAGCAGCGCTAGCAGGCTACGACCTCAACCAAAAAGTGCCGGCCCTCGTTTTGAAAATCTTTGAAAAGAAGGCCTTGGTACTCCACACATACAGTTCCCCATCAGGGGAGCTGTATGTGACTAGAAAATGTCCCGGTCTAAGGGCATATAAAAAAGGTAGAAACCCATTTATATTGTATTTTTATTTTGAGTCAAATGTATTAGGTAAAATTAATATAATAACAGTAATGGAAAAAAAATAATGTAAAAAATGGAGAACGGAAAGACGAGAGAGAGAGAGAGAGAAAGAGAGAGAGAGAGAGAGAGTGAGAGAGGCCTGCAGACACCACGTGACTCACAGCAGACGGGCTGCCAATTAGTCAACTGACGGCCCCAAGACCACTCTACACACACACAGGCTGCATCCAGCCTTACTGTTATCAATAGTATATACGGCCATTGTATAACATTAATAACAGGTGCGTGTGTGTCTGTGTGTGGACAGTACGTATGTGAACATGCATAGGTCAACAACGTGAGCGTGCAGGTTTGTGTATTATTAGATCACTGGACCCAGTTACCTTAAGGAGATATACAGGGATGTTGCTGAAATCCACGGGGAGCTTGAGCAGGAATCGTGCAGAAAACTCTCCTGTCTGCGGGAAAACATGAATTGGGTTGTTGAAGTTGTCCTGCAGTGTATACACAGGGACCGTAGCAACAGCAAAAGGCCTGCGGCAGGCACTGGTTTCAAGGTACCGGCATTATTTTGTATTTAAAAAAAAGCAAATTTTTTCTCTGTTGCAAAGAATGGTCATATTATTATTTGGCTTTAGTGAACAAAAAACTAAAAAGAGATAATCTGCTTCAGGGATTGGCTGCTGACCCTGTGGGTGAGACCACAAAACCCTGACATCCTTTATGTCATTTTAATCTGCCCGGGAACATGGGGTTGCATGCACAGTTATGACTCAGCCAGGGAAAATCTTTTTAACTGCATAATTAGTGTTTGGTAAAAGCTAATGCTAGGTTGTTTTTCCCCCCTATTGTAAGTAGCCCATATCTTTAGTACATTATGGAAGCGTCCAGGTATCTAATCAGAGGGACCAACAGGGGAAGATAGCGGTTGCACTACTGTCTGCAGTTCTCAAGTGTAAATCTGTGTGTGTATATGTGTGCTTTTGCGAGAACACTCATTGTGTTAAAATACTCTGTGGTCTTTTTTTGGTTACAGCCTGAAAACATGCTTGGTAAATGGATGTAACCATTATGTAGGAACCGTTTGAAGCCTTCACAATTGAAGCCTTTACACAGAAAAGTACAAAAACAATAATGACTAGATGGTTTTTTTCTGCGTTGATAGATTTAAAAATTGAATGCTATTATACATACTAACCCTTACTGAAAACATTATTCTGATGATTAATTCAACTGAACAACCATGTAGTGGTGTATAGAACAATTATAACAGTTATTTCATTAAAACTCTGAAATTAAGAATTTAATTTGTTCACTAGAAAGAGGAAATTAACAATTATAATTAGTTATTATTCTTTTTAACAATGTCCACTGGTTAAATAGTCAAGATGATAATTACCTAAACGCTTTTATCCAAAGCGACTAAGAGTAAGTACAATTAAGAAGCACGTAGGGTTTAGACATCATGCTCAAGGATGCTTACAGGTAGGGTGGCAAATCAGGGATTGAAACCACAACCTTTCGGTTGGGAGTTGACCACCCTAACCTGTCCTGATACTGTAGAAGGGTAGTAAAATAATTGTATTGCTCAAAACATCTAACCAAGTGAGGATTAGAATTCAACACAGAAATACATATACAACCACACATACAACCCAACACCTAAACATAGATAAGACACCAGCTCCCTACCCAGCTGTTCTTGCGTCCAGCATAAACCTCCATGCTGCGGCCATAGTCTGGTTCCTCCAGCAGGCTGTCGTACTCGAACAGCAGCCTGGAGCTCTCCCGCAGACGCTGGCACTGGTACTGGTGGTACTGCTGGATGAGTTCTTTGATCAGCTGCAGCAAGCACTCCGGGTCATCTGCATTCCACTGGACCAAGTGCTGAAGAACACACCAGGACCGGCATAAAGACGAGTCATAGGACCAGACTGACTACAATTATATGCACTCATATGCTGCTATTATCCGGAAAACACTGTATAGACATCCCAGACTCAGCGTATGTTCACAATGTTCAATTTCTGAACAATATGTGTGAATACATGTTCACTGTTATTAATTAAATAAAAAATGATTATATATATATATATATATATATATAAATAAATAAAGACGAGTCACATATACATACTTTTTTTGTTTTCTTCTAATTAAAACTAGGTTCAAAATTAACACCAAAACGGGGTCCTGATGCCCACTTTGACAGGCTTAGCCAATCACCTATTCTGAGCTGACCAATGTGAACAATTCTTTACAATTAGCCTCTCTTATTTAATTATAGGTAAACACTAGCAGGGAGCCATTATACAAGATTGTTGCATTAAATTATCATTATGTGCCAAGATCATTATGAGTTTGGGTTGCATAGCGAGACTATTTTTTAGCACTACCAAGCCATTGCTTACATTTGCTGTACTACAGCTACATTAAATGGCCTTGGTAATTACATTTAGTTGAATTTTCCTTTTGATTCACCTTCAAAAAACACCTGCAAAAAATTCAATGTAGTCTGTAGGGGCTTTAGTGAAACTACAGAATAAATGAAAAGCAAGAAAGTAAATAAAAAATAAAAATGAGAAGCAGGCAGTAAAAGAATATCTAAAATAGGCCTAAATGAAAAGCACACGGAGAAGAACAAACTGTGGAGAACAATAATATGCAACAGGCTAATGGCCAAATCCTAATACATTTTCCATCACTAGACCAGAGAGACATGCTTATGCCAAAGCATGTCCTGAGCGGTTAAGCGGAGAAAGCCTTCTTCACTTTGAACCCAACATACAATTGTCCTGACCTGCTGTGCCTCGCTCAGTGACAGTGATGACACAAGAGGAAGTTCTGTAATGGATAGAAAACACTTGCACGCACAAACCCACAACATTTGTTTATACGCCTGTTGTTGCATAATAGTTTGGCCCTCACCATGCACGATTACCACCGATATCTGTGTATGGGTGAATTGTACTTAAAGCAAGTATAGCTACTGTATTGGGGGGGGGGGGGGGATTGTAAAAATCCCCATAAAGACCCGTTAAACAATGAAAAACACCAGAAAAAAATGAAATTTTTAAAAAACAACCCGACACATAGCGGTTTCCAACAAAC
>JAOEHI010035077.1:0-23422 GCA_025447815.1 Percopsis transmontana | reverse complement strand
GATTTAAACGCATTGTGTCCTCCTATTTAAACTCCATTAAACGAACACGCGGAACTGGTGAACTGAGACCCAGATTCTTTCAAAGTTCAGAATTCTACACTGCGACTACAGCTGTAGAATTTCAGCTTGGCATCTAATACCTGTGCCAGAAAATCAATATGACTCTGTTCTGAGTAATACCATTTTTTTCCCCCAAGAGTTTTCCCAAGTCTTTTCACAATCTGTTTTTCCACTTGTAGAGAGTCAAGTGACGCCTAAGGACTTGGTCTTATTATCTCAACTTGCTAGCTGTATTGCAAGGCCATCACAGAGAAGGATGGGATGTCACCTCATGCTTAGGCGCTCTAGCTGTTGTCTTGAACCGAGGGTACGTGCATGGCCTCATATTTCATCCCCCCAACACGTCAAAAATTGTCCTTGGCTGGTGCCATCACATGGTGCATTGTTGGCAACAGTGTAGAGGCCTACAGCAAGCCCGATCAATACTCTTACATGATCCTCCACACTAGCTGACAGAGAGATAGAAAGAGGTGGAGAGAGCTGGATAGGGTGTTTGAGAGAGAGAGAGAGAGAGAGAGAGAGATAGAAAGAAAGAGATAGAGACAGATCTTTTTCATTCCAGCAACCACCCCTTCAAGAACCGTGTACTGCTCTACATGCATGAAAAATGGCATGCCATTTAGGGGACAACGTAGTGTAGTTAATGAGATGTGAGCTTTCATGTGTCTGCAAACACACACCAATGCGGACATAACTGAATACCCACTGGAATCTCTACTAATTGTTTTCTTTTCACTCTTACTGCAAAACTGAGAGCCAGCGCCTTAAAGACATACAGGGCTCATTTTCAGAACTCCTTGAGACTTGAGGCGGTGCGTTCAATATTGTGTACATGATCCACTCTCAAAACTAGAAGCTTAGGCAGCCATTATGTGAATTGTTTGTACCACAGAGGAACAGATGTGTGATTTAAGGTGTTGCATTGAAGATTTAAAATATAATGTACTGTAGGCCTACCCTTGAATGAAATTCACTCTAAAAGATTATTGATATGACAACATATACAAAGAAAATAATAAATTGTTCACATCAATGTTTGCATAAACCACAGTATGTCCTTACACCAGTAGACCCACAGGGCAATTGATTAATGTACAATTCTACTCAATATTAAATGTAACTTATAAAAGCTGAATTGCAAAGCAAAAAGAGCACATCTTAGCAGCCATTTTTGGCATTATATGAGTAGCCTATATACTGTAAGCTCGAAATAGTAGCTGTGCATCACAGAAACACCTGCCTTGTCTTTGGAAATTGCTTTGAAGCTATATACATGCCGTTACTAAAGACTATGGCATTGTTATGCCGAAAATGTATTGATTGAAAAAGAAAAGAAAAAGAAAAACACTGTTGGAGAGTTTAAAAGGTTACACCAATTTTAGGAATGAAAACACTAACAAGCAAAGGTGGGGGCGTCAGCTACATATAGATTGCCACATTTCATGCAGATGGGATGGTGGTAGTGTGTCAAATAAGCCCACTGCGCTATCTCAGCGATAGGACAGAATATAGGAATAGCGATGGTTAGCTTTCATGTTAGCTTTAGGTAGATAGCGTTTGTCATGTACATTCTGTTCCTTGCTATTTACTGCCCTCATGTGGACCGTGGTGGTAAAGCAGATACTATAATGAAAGGCATGAGAAAAGGACTTGGAGAAATTAAAAGCTGTCTTAACGTGGGTGTCAGATTGGGCCATTCTTTTTTAGCATGCTTAATATTTGTTTTATTATAAATCTCAATTTCTATATTTAAATCTGGATAGTTATGAATTGTGTTTCAACATGGGTCCTCTGACTTTCATGTTTGTATCAGTTATCAAGCGAGAGCAGTGAAAAAGGCTTATTAAAAAGGCTCTCTTTAGGAAATGGTAAAATGCCTTTTACGTGTTTCATTTACACTTTTTCTGTGGTATCTTCATCCTTTTCCTCCTCTTCCTCTTTCTTCTCACCCATTTCTTCTTTGCACTCCTCAACTTCTTTCTCCACGCCTATCTTTTCTTCACCTTTTTCCACTTCTGCCTTTTTCTCCTCTTCCATCACCTTTTCTTCTTTCTTCAGCCCTTCTTCCTCCTCCTCCTCCTCCTCCTCCACCTCCTCTCCGGACAGTCGCTCCAGGTCGGCGATGCGCCATCTGATGGCCTTTTGGGCATTCTTGTGGTTCGCCAGCACTTTCTTCAGTTTGACCTGCATAAGCTCCATGGTGTGGTACAGGCGGTTCACCTTCTCCTCCAACTCCTTGACCTCGGGCATGATGTTGGCCGGGTCAAGGTCTATCAAGTTGTCCCTCATCAGGATCTCCCTTCCCTTCTCCTCCAGCATGCCTTTGGCGTCCGGATACTCTGTCAGTGACTCCATGAGGTCATCCTTGGACAAGCAGAAGAGGTCGGAGTACCCGATGCTTCGGATATTGGCCGTCCGTCGATTGCCCGCTTTGCTGCCTTTGATGTTTAGGATGCTGATCTCGCCAAAGTAGCTTCCACTGCCCAGGACCACGAACTGCGTGACCCCGTCGTCAGCGACGACGGCAAGCTTTCCATCTTTGATGATGTACATCTCGCGGCCGATGTCGCCCTTCTTGCAGATGTAGTCACCGGGGCTGAACACCTGGGGGCGCAGCTTCAGCACAAGCTCAATCAGCAGGCCTGCCTCGCAGTCTGAAAAGATGCGTACCTTCCTCAATGTGTCCATGTGTACTTGGATGGCAAGCTCAGCTTTTAGCTTGTCTGGCAGATAGCGCAGGACCTCCCTTTCATCTTGAGCCTTGCCGTTATTCCACAGATAATCAAACCATTTAATCACACGGACCTCAAGTTCCTTGCTGATCTTTCGCACCTGATATAGGAGGAAAGGAAAACACTTTTAACACAGTGGGATTGGGATTGACTGATGTGCTAATGTGCTATTTTAACAATGTAGTGGCATGTAGGATTTAGCTACGCTAAAACTCCAAGTGTAGTGGGATTTTAATGTAGCTGATCGATGACAGCAAAGATACGCTTTTAAAAAAAAAGTATTTTTAAGCTAATTGCCAAAAACAGCAGAAGTGGGATAAGCCTCATACTTCACTACATACCACACTGGACAGTAATTGAATGCAGCAATCTTGCCTTTAAAGGCTTTGAAGATAGTTACTTACATGCATGTACTGCTTGATGTTGTCGATGCGTGCCTGAAACTGGGACTGGGCTGCATTCATGTTGGAGATCATGGTAGCTATGTTGCCCACAATGGTAGCAAAGATCAAGACTCCCACCAGAAAATCCACCACATGGAAGAGAAACTCTGAGTCCAGCGCTGGGGGCGGGGTCTCTCCAATGGTGGTCAGGGTCAGTGTTGACCAATACAGACTGAAAGCATACTTCCTCATGGGTTCTCCAAATGCAGGTATCTCAGGATCATCCAGAGCTGGGTAAACCCAGTCATCCGCCCCGAAGCCGATATACTTGGAGAAGGAGAAATATATGCAAGCGTTCCAATGGATGATGATGAGAATATACATGATAAGGTTGGCAATGCGTAAGAGGTTGGGATAGTTGGTTTTGGTCTCTGTCTTGGTGAAGAACTCCAACATGCGACCGATTCTCAGAAGTTTGTTGGCGCGTATCTCGGGGTAGTCGATGCCCAGGAAGATGTAAAAGACGTCGGTAGGCAATATGGAGACCAGGTCCAGACGAAACTGAAAGCTGTTGAAGTAGCACTCCCTTAACAGCTTTTCATCTTTCACCATCAAACCCTGCTCAAGGTAACCTGTAAGGCACGAAGTTCAACACCTTTATCGCAAATACAACCATAATGATAATAATATACCTTCCTAGGGTATATGGTTGTTACAGTTTGAATACTAATTTGACCTGTTCTTGTCCTGAAGGCCATGTCGGCAAGATAGACAAGGTCTGAGGAGTAGTCCAGAATAATCCAATAAATAATGTAGTCACGCTGCAGCTCCTCAAAACAAGCCCTGAAGACAAGAGAAGAAGAGAAGACAATTCCATGAATAAGAAATTCGTATTAAATCAAACTCATAGGAAAATTAAATAAAATAATATCGTATACGCCTCTTATACATCTCTTCTCTCCCCATCAATGTTTAATTATGCTGTAAAACAAAAAAAATCTGGTCCAGTATCTGCCAGTAAATCATTCATTATACCCCCATACTAAAGTGGGTGTTTTTCAATTAGTTAAGTGGTGCCTCTGAAGACTACAGATGTTAACACAACAAAGATCTTTCCTTTCTGCTGAGCACATTCATTTAAATGTAAGGTCTACTTGCATACTCTGTGCTTTCTGTTCTGGGTGAGAGGATTGATTGTACTGTAAGTGTGGCTTAGTGTGGGCATGTGAGCGGGTCACATTCACTGTTGCATGGTTTGGTATCTGTAGTTTACTGTAGGATGTCTCAATGAAGGACACCGTGGTATAGGCAAAAGCAACAGCAATCCAATCACTTTTCTGTACTAAAGGTCATACAACCTGCCCAGGCCTACGACACCACACAACAACACAACAGTACCAGGTTCATTTTTAAAAAAAGTCTCTAAATTACTAAATTATGTGTCTCTCCAGTGTTGGTCGAACGAAATATGTCTAGACTTCCTGTAGTTGTGTGTGACTACTATACAGAATTCCTCAACTTTGTGGTGTGGGTATTCAAAAAAGGATTACATCACAAGCAATCTTCCCAGCTTGGAACGGGGTTTGCATAACTTTATCTCCAAACACTGACTGCCTTAGCATAAAGCAGAAACGCAAGGATCATCTTTGCCTTTGGAAAACAAAAAAGCACAATAGTGAAAGAATGTTTTGATGAGAAGATTCAAGGCTCAGAAACACTGAGCTTTACTGAGTATGTTCAGTTTGTGTGTGTGTGTGTGTGTGTGTGTGTGTGTGTGTGTGTGTGTGTGTGTATTTGATAGGGCATAACCTACAGGGACCACCAAAGACAGTGGAATCATGCTTCTTTGTGAACAAGGGCCTGAGCTATATCCTTTTTGTTGTTTGCTCTATCGATGTGCCCATTTCCATAAAAAATCATCCAAAGCCGAGGTAGCCATAAATAAAACCTTAAAATACAATAATGCATGTCTTTTCTTGGGTGTAATTCTACGGTAACGTTACAGAAAATCACCCCATAAAAGCCCAGTTATATTGAAAAACATGGTGATTATGACATTGGGATAGGCCTGAAATATCACTGAGAATGAAGGCAATGTATCACAGGTGTTATAGATAAATACCTGGCAATGATCATGGTCCAATTGTACATTACTGGTATTGTGATGATGAATAGCCAGTTGTAGTACAAACTGCCTGCTGGGTTAATGACAAACAGTTCTTTGGGCCTAGAAGTTGAATGAAACGCCGGAGACAATAGCACATTAAATACAGTAAATAAACAAATATTGGTGTCTCAAGAAAGCTGCTAGCTTATACTTACATGTCTTTTTCCTTTTTTTCCTTTTCCTGCCTTTCTTTTTCTTGCTTTTCCTTTTCTTGTTTTTCTTGTTCCTGCTTTTCCTTTTCCCGCCTTTCCTTTTCTTCCTTCTCCTTTTCTTTATTTTCCTTCTCCTTTCTGAAAGACACAAAGAAATTGAGTCTGAGAATCACACACCCTTTTTTATGTATTTAATGGTAATTAATAAGAGTATTTACTCTTTCTTGTCCTTTTTCCCCTTTTTTTCTTTTTTCCTCTTCTTCTTTTTCTCCCTGGGAAAAGGATTAACCAATATATTAAACAGACAATGACCTCAATGCCATAGAACATCAGTGGGAAAATGTGCTGAATGAGCTTGTATGTACCCATCATTATTATTATTGTTGTTCACATTGAACAGGCGGCTGGGAGTAATGCAGGACTCCTCTCTGGGAAAAACAAAACAAATAGAGCAAATTAAATCAGTCCTCTGTTGCTCCACTGAAGCTGTAGAGGAGGGGAGGTGGTGGTGCTGGAGTGGGGTAGAGAACGGTGCAGGTCAGTGCAAACTCTGGGGGAAGGGGTAGAGAGGAATGCAAGCCAAAGCAAGTTTTAAACCAAAGCAAGGAATGTACCTTTAATGTATGTTAGTCCTATAATGCATATGTTCAGTGGTGTAGCTAAGTATAAATACTTTTTTACAGTATTATTTTGAGGAATTCAAGTGATTCTCTTTCTGCTCTTTCTACTTTTACCTCACTACGTTTTTATAAATACTGTATATTGAGGAATTGATACTTTCAAACTACCTGAAAATGATAAGTTGCTTTTACTACTACTTTTAATAGTTGAGTACTTATCAGATATTTACTTTTGATATTGGCAAAGGGCTACAGTATTGCAATATATGTACTGTACTTTCACTTCTAATTGGGATGGTTTTACACCAAGGTATGTGCTTTTCCAACCCTTGCTTTTTTCAAATGGAAAATGCTTACGTGTCATCCTCACTGTCTGCATCCATTTGTGGTGTAATCCGAGGTGACACAGCAAGGGGTGGAAGAATGCTTGGTTTGATCATGGCAACAGATTGGCTGTCTATAGCCTGTAAGCCAGAACACATAACACATGGGCTCACAGAGTGTAGCATAAGTGCTACAATCATGTATTGTGTTAGTTCACTGGTTCAATGAAATGCATCTGAACTAACTATAGCTTTTCCTTTATATAATGTTTCAAAACAGAACTTACCTCTTCTGATGGTTACTTTAACCGAACGTCCATTCGCTGGCTCCTTAAGAACTTCTTGATCACCTGTTACCTTTTATTTACAACAGTATTTATCATAGCAACCATTCAATGTTACATAAAAGTATATCAAGATACAACCAGATACAGTAGCCGCCACTGATGCACTAAGCACAAACAACTGATTGAGAGCCTTTGGGACCTTGAAAAGGATTTATGGATTAGACAATGATGAAAGTGGGATAGGCGAGGAACAGTAGGCTAACTCATTGTCCACTCAATTGGGAATGGACCACAGTTGTGCAGTATACTGTATCCATTTACCTAAATCACACACCAGTTTGTTTTACTGCGTTTGTTTTTTTATGACAAATGAGCTGGTCCGAATGGAATTACAATCTCAGGTCACCAGTTTCCCGGAGGACTAAAAGCAAATGAATTCGCATTTTTCTTTAAACCAGTTGCATTGTATTAGCTACACCTTTTCAGTAGTTGGTGGAAGTAGGCAGATTTTGACCACTGAGAGCCCTACACACACACACACACACACACACACACACACACATGCACACCTTTCGCTTACTCAGCACTCTGCAACATAGTCGCCTCTGATAGGATTATAGCCAGCTGGCCTCTATTACTTTGCTACAGATTTGAGACTAGCTACTATAGCTCTTTCCTGTTCCATTAACACCTATCAAGAGAACAGAATGAAGAGTCTGTGTCTGTTTTTAGAGGTGAGTCACAGCACAGGCTGTCCTGTTCTGAATTACTCCGGATATCTTTTAGGGCTGCTAAAACTACAGAGACTAAATTAATGTTGCGCACCAAACAGCAGTTTCCTGTGTGTAATGATTGTGTCTGATTGCTAGTAATGATTATAATGATTGCTATTATATTTTTGGCAAACCAACAGAGGTTCTGAGCAGGGAGGATTTATTTGTGTTTATATAAATGTTTCACTTGCATCTGAATTAGCATACATGTAGTACTTTGTTGTAAGCTACACTGTGGTTGTTCATAAAATAAAAGTCAAAAGTGGCGTATTCTGAAAGCCTCTTTTATTTGAAAAATAGAAAAAAAGTAAACAGTCAAAAGAAGTCCCCTAGTTTTTTCTAATCACACAGTTTAATTCTCACAAACACAAAACATATTTAAGCAAATAACAGAAAGAACGATTTCACAAAATTCAATGAGGCCTTTCCATCACATTGCCCTAACTGTGTTTTTTTTAACAGTAGCTAATGACCGCTAAGGCAGGAGCGCTCAAGTTGGAACAAGACCATCTACGGTGCGGCAGCATAGTCTGCAGGGGCCTCCACCACGCCAGCGTCAACCGCAGCGGGATCCACTGGTTCAGCCACAGCGAAGGGGTCCTCGGGGGCAACCGGGCTCACATCGATAGGGACCACATCAAAAGGGGCCACGTCCACTTGGCCTACATCAACAGCGGGGCCTACATCAACAGCGGGGGCTACATCAACAGCGGGGGCTACATCCACAGCGGGGCCTACATCAACAGCGGGGGCTACATCAACAGCGGGCTCTTCTGCAGGTTGAGCTTCCGCGCCTTCGGCTGCGGCCGGTTCGGCCTCAGCCGGTTCGGCCTCAGCTTCCTCCGCTGCTGCGTCCTCCCCGGCTTCGTCGGAGTTCAGGGGGGCGGCAGCGTTGGGGGCGGGGTAGAATCCATAGGGCTATCAGATAGGAAGGATAGCCAGTTACATGGGGGTTACACTTCACCCCCTGGTGGAAACCAGCTTTACAAATGTCATAAGTGCTAAACTGCTGGTAGGCTACACCTCTCTACTCCCCCCCCCCCCTAGGTTCACATTGTTCTCTATCCCTTGCCCTATAGTTTCATGCATAGATGTGTTTCAACGTAAACGCTGTGGGAAGAATTACGGGATGTCATGGGACTATCCTGCTCTACATGGTCGGTTAATAGTAAAATTGTATTAAGTTGTTCCTATTGATAAAGTCCTCAGAGAAACACTAAACTATTTATAAAGCAATTCATATATATATTTAATACATAGGCCTACATTTTGTATCTTCGGTTGTTACTTCGGTGGATACTGCTGTACAAATATTTTTTGTTACAATTTTTCAATGCAGGTGCCACAAGAAATGTAATGCAGCCAAACCAAAAATAGATGCCATTGACATATTGTCATGTGACCTGGACACAAACCCACGGTGACGGGTGAATTCATACGCCTGTTCATGTCTATCTTGTCAACTCCCGGAATGCATTTGACAGTTAGGGTTAGCCCGCTTACCACCGTCTCCTCGTCTGAGCCGTCTCCAGCGGGCAGGGGTGGTGGTGGTGGTGGGGGAAGGTTCACAGGATGGGCGTTAGCCTGTGTATGATAGCGTAAACTTCAGTAGTGCCAGAGACATTATAGAAGAGACTGGCCACTTGGCAGCCATCTTGGTTACGCTTGCAGGGCAGTTATTTCAGGCTAACAAGGCTCCTATCTAAATGAATGGGGAGAGAGCCATAACTGCACTTTCAATGGTCACTGGGACAAACAAACTGCATGTATGGAATCGCCAGTCAAATCTGATCAAAAACGTTTAAACTGATGACTTTGTTTCAAAATCAGGTTTAAAAAGCTTTTTTTCTCACAGGTTATACTTCTACTATGCATGCTCAAGGTCAGTGCAACCACACGATTGGCTTAATAAATGTCCTGGTTCCGGCGTTATAAAGCAGACAATTGGGTCTTTGGGGGGAGGGGCGGGAAATGTGCATACAACCGCCATCTTTGGCTTTATGGACTTCTGCCATAGAGTTCTGTTCCGGGATCTTTAAGTGATCTGTCTCTTCTGTAATGCCTCTGGTAGTGCATGTAACAGACACGTAACAGAAATAACGAAGAACAAATGAAGAAATAATTGTTATTTATCTAAAACCCCATGCTTTCCACAAGAGGGAGGACGGCAAATGAGACTCACCTCAGCAGCAGCTGCGGGGAGGAAGGGATTTCCAGCGCCTCCCTGAAATAATGACAATACAATACAGAATACAACACGCATAAATTAACTCCCCTGCGAGAAGGATTCACTTAATTCACTTAATGAGATCAGTTAATTAATAAGATTTGGACTCGGCACTGAGCTCGCAAGAGATTGTGGTGCCGTTTGTTTACAATTCCACTTTGTAAAAAGTGATGGAAGTTCACTGTGCATCAATCAATACACTTAATTAAGTTACTTTGTTGCCTTATTTCTGCTATGTTGAGCTGAATTAAAAAGTCAAAGATACTCAACTAGGATTGTATTAGATATGATGCTTAATTTCACCTAAATTAGTTGTGTTTAACATCTTTTTTCATTACTAAATTTTACACTATATTTCCACATGCATAAGGCACGGTTAGTAAATTATTGGAGGGAAACTACTCTCGACACTTGCGACACCATTGTGTTTGAATGCGAATCCGATGACGCGATTGGACGCACATGTTTGCACATTTTCATATGCTCGTCTGTTGTGCGCTTGGTTCACAGACATGTGTAAACTTCACTTTGCCCAATAAATACACACCTTTTCCCCTTAAGGCAACAAGGGAACTTCAAGTTAAGAACCCTTTTTATTTTATTTGTTATTTTTATTTGTCACATACATCCACTTTCTAACCTGCTGCTGGAAGAACCTGTAGAGCTCCATCCACTGCCGGGCTGCGTTAGCATGCGCTGCAACCTGCTGTGCGAATACCAGACACGTCTTTAAAAACAATTATCGTTTCATACTCGCGAACATACCGTGTCATACGTCTTCTGTCATGACAGAAGCATGAATGAACACGCCACGGGAGAAAGACCACACAGAACCAAAAAAACAAAGTTGCATTTTTACCTCGTTGCTTCCACTCTCCGGAGCCTGCAAGCAACGTAATATTATATAAATAATGAGACAATACTACATAACACATGCATATAGTGGGCTTTATAGATCAGATGATTTATAGATGATTTTTTTACACAAATACAAGTACAAATACTTTGTTACTTTACTCAAGTATAATTTTGCAGAATTTGTATTTACTCAAGTATTTATCTTTTCGTTTACCTCGACTTTTACCCCACTACATACCATGGTATACACTACATGTATACTTTTATACCACCAACATTTCCATGAGTGCACAGGTCTGATTAATTTATAAAAGAGAAATAGTTTACTTTTTCGTGTAAAAAGTACACTTGCCAGATATTTTTACTCAAGTAAAAATATCTGGCATATCTGAGTCATTTTCCAGCAAGGTATCTGTATTTATATGATATTTATATTCATGCCTTTTGGTGAAGTACTTTGTTTAACGGTAAGTGATTGATAAGCTACTTATGTTATACATTATTAACTTATGATTATTGTAGCCAGCAAACTCAATGACTCATATTTGGGAGAAACTTACAGGAGCAGCCAGGGTAGCACCCAGCAGGCACATCAAAATGACCACTGTCATCATTTTCCTGACAGAGAGAGAAAGAGAGAGAGGATGTAAAAGGCAGACAGATACATTACAAGACCTCATTTGGATAAATATCATATTTAAGAAAACAAGAGAAGGCTACAAGACAATCTCTTATCGAAATAAATCGATACTGTTTGTTTTCATCTCAAAATAAATAATATAACATAATCTCACCCTTTTCCTGTTTACACGAGCACCTAAAGTGATGTGTTCTCAAAAGAGACAAAATCATATACTCCATCTCACGAAATGGATGCCATTTATAGCCCTCAACAAATTTGGACAGCCAATCATATTCTGTCATTCGGTAAAACATGCAAACCACCACTGTTTGAAAAAATGTCCTAACTCTTCAAAAAAACGTTTAAAAAAATATGTGTGGTTAATGCCTCTCTTATATATAATTACATGCTGTGCAGCCTAAGTCTGCTTAGCACGCATACACCTCTAAATTGCCTTGAATGTAAAGAAACAAGAGTGGTATGGGCTGTTGTTACCATATGTCTGGAGATAATGATTCAATTGTCAGGTTAGTCAAACACTCTTAAATCAGGAATGCTAACCTCCAAGATGTTGAGAAATTGTACCAAAGTCCTAAATAAAAGCTTTGGCCTCCTAAGAGTGGTATAGCCAAGCTATTTAGCTATGTAAAATGGTTATAAATGAAATTAAGGTGATTTAGGCCAGCAGCTCACTATATAATTGGCACTTACACTATAGTCTAATAATTGTTATGATAACACAGATTTTCTTCTTCACAGTGTCTGGGATGGTTTGTTTGAGCTTGCTGGATGTTAAACACAAATGCCCTGTGGTAATACTGGCGGTAGACGATGCCTTCGTTATGCTGATAAAGTGGTTCCAAATCAGATAATGAATGATTGTAATATTCAGGACTGTATTCAAGACATTCCTCATCTGTCTCAAAACTGCTGATGTTAAATACTTTTATAGATAAGATACCAATCTCTGCTCTTTTGTCGTTTTATTAAGTTGGCACCCAACTTTGTTTTGTCTTTTTTTAGCCTCTAGAGCAGGGTTGGTGGTCTTTGCCATTCACGTAAGAATTGACGTTGCTTGTAGTATTTTTTTGAAAAATGTTGAAAAATGCTAACAACAGTAACAGTACGCTCTTAACTCTACACAAGTTGATGCTTGCATGAACCCGGAAGTCATATTAAGGCAACAAAATGTAACAAGTTTTTTTGCGTTTTCAAAAATATTCATACCCATATGTATGTATTATGTATTCTAGGCCAGTAGGTAACACTGTAACTCAAATATAGTACATACAGAAGCCCACAAGCTTGTGTACTTGTAAGTCGCCAAAGTGACTTACAATTACATGTTTCTGTTACATGGAGGTGATAGGGGTTAAGCATCTTGCTCAAGGATGCTTACAGGTAGGCCAACTCTGGGGCTTGAACCCATGACCTTCTGGCTAGGAGTCCAACATCTAGACCACTAGACTATATCGTGCCCCCATGTGTACAAACATCGTTTGGGTGCCCTCTGTGGACAGAGAGGTGGATTTAATATAATTTGGCGCATATAATTAATGCGCCTCCGTCGATGAACGTATGATATGATTCGCAAAGACCCTGCAGCACAAAAATGTTTTACACTACACTTTGTCCCCACTGGAACCTGTTTTCAAAAGTCTTCGTTTTCAGCCCCCGAAAATGCCACCGTCAAAACGCCTTACCTTATCCAGACACCATTGGCCTGACCACTTTACTATCAGAATGAGTGTCAGACACGTCTCAATAATTCAGTGTGTGAATGATTGTGAACTTATGTATGTGACTCTCAATCAAAGCTCTGGTGCAAATGTAAATGACACATCCAAATTTAAAAGTTTTAGTAAATATTTTTGTGCATAAAAATAATATATTTGTACGCCTCCAGGACTCTGAACCCCTCTGGCAGGAGGCTGAGGTCCATTAGGACCAAAACCTCACGCCACAAGAACAGTTTTTTCCTATCCGCTACTAGCCTTATCAACAAGGCCCGGTACCCACCCTGACACTCTCCACACTCCACCTCTGCCTCTACATGTCACTGTACTTACTCAGCTGTACTGCTCTTCTTATTTTTACTTACATACTGCGTATATATATTTATATTGTTTATATTTTTAATACTTGATTTCTTATCTTTCTATGTTTAGAGAATGTTTGATATGCACCAACAACACCAAAACAAATTCCTTGTATGTGTAAAAAATGTACTTGGCACGTACTTGGCTTCTGATTCTGATTTTGATTCTGATTCTGAAATGGAGACAAACACGTTTTTTTTCTTTTTTATGTGATTTGCAAACCATTAAAGGCACTATTAGGAGATTTTGATTTTCAGTGACAATTGCGGCCATTGTGGACAGAATTGGTAATGTTTTAAGTGTATTTCCCATGAGCTTCATTGCACTTAGACTCTCTTGTGGGGCATTTGTATTAAAGAGAATAAGCAAGAGACATAGTGGTAGTTTGGATCATCAGGTGTTTTGCAAGATGTATCGCTATCATAATACAAATAATCAGTAATTCTCAGGCCTCCATTTCTGGTCTTCATTCGGTTTCACTGGGAATCGCCCATGTGGCAAGCATTTAAAATTCTTCATATGTCTTATGCCCAATAAGCATAACCAAACACATGAACACTGAAGTAAATAGTGGTATAGATTTCTCATCAAAGTAGGCCTTTAAACTATACAGGTATGTGGCAACAACTAAAATAAAGTTGGCGATAGAAATGAGAAAACTCTGTGATCTGAAGCTCTAGGCAAAAGGAGTGAAGAGGAGACAGGAACCATAAATACTTTTAGAGGATGGCGCCTGCCTATCCCTCTATCTTTAAGGGAAGTGTGAGAGTGCTAATGGAAGGTCTTGTTGTTACAGGCAGGGCCCCAGGGGGGAATTGAGGAAAAAGACAATTAGGCCGATATATTGGCCTACCTCTTATAGTACAACGTTGTCACTTCTCACTGGAGAAATGTAGCTACAAATGATCTGCAGTTTTCTCACTTTTTGTGAGCTGAAAAAACTTGGATAGTCCTGCGTTGTGTTTTCACGTCTTATATTCACACTGAATGAAACACAATGACATAATATGCTTGAAAATGTATAATTAATTTCGCTATGAAAAGGGTTTTTATGTGACACATTCAAAAAGAACATTAAAGATTTGCAGAAAATACTGAAAACTGTTTCTATGTTATTGAGAAATATGACAGCATTAACAGTTTTAGATCTACAGATTTATTATAATCTATTACAACTATTAAGTAAAGCAGGAAACGACAGATGGATGCTTTATGCAGATTATCCTGTCATGATTTGATCTAGAGTATCATTTTAACAGTGAGAACAACGCCGTTTGGTTAGATATAACAAGTACACTAAATTTCTATAAAATAATATAACATCATAATGAAAGACATCATTGCATTTGCCCAAATGCCGTGAGGGAATCATCTTTTTTGTCCATTTCTACATTAAACGTTGGCTGGAACCTGAAAAAAACAATGAAATATGTTCATTAAACGTAAACTTATTTCCCAACACTCTAAAAGCTCAATTACCAATTAAGGTGCATCATTCAGTATTAAAAAAAAACATTTAAAAACCCACCCTCTGAACCAATACAGCTATGAAAATGTTTAAAGAAAAAAATTTGAATTACGCTTTTCATATCATAATACCTAAATAGCCAACATTAAAGTTGATACACATCATTTCAAATGTAGGTTAGACGTAGAATAAACTTAGATTATTCAGTAATACGCCCACATTTACACACATGTACACACAGACACATGTGAAAGTTAGATTTTTACCTGTCCGGGTTGATCCTGTTGAGCTTGTTGCAAAGGATCCTGGGATTGAGTAGGATTGTCATTAAATGTGGGGAGCTGAAAAAAGACAAACAAAACAATGGTATTTGCTCATAAAAGCTTAGTGAAGGACATTTAAATAAACAATCCTCTTTAAAACACAATTATATGGTATTATGTACTTTTCCTACATTTGGGGTTTGCTGGGGTACAGTTGAAGGAGGGTACTCAAAAGGATAAAACTGTAAATAAAAAACATTATGTTACTTTAAAACTAGCTAGAGTAGTAGTAATAGTAACGGTTACTATAGCAGTAATAGAAATAGGAACAGGAATAATAATAGTAATAATTTGTAGTCTCACATTTGGGATCTGAGGCATCTGAGGGATGTTTGGCAACACCTGAGAAAAATGTAAACAGTTTCATTAATCAGGCTACTTTATCATTTGAGTAAATGTGTGAATTGCGTATTGTCTTGCATCTCCTCATGAAATACTTACCTTGTTCTGGGCGAAGTCATATGGGTAGTACTTGAAATGAGAAAAGACCAGAACACCAAAGACATCAGACACACGTTTGTAGCGTACACACAAGTGAAGTAAGTAAAAAACCATATGCTAGCATGTGACCTAGATTAGAGTGTGTGTATAGTCAGTAGCAGGTCATGAATCAACAAGTTTTAAATGAAGGCCCCTGTGTTGCATGGGCAATTATTGAGGAGATTTCACAGTCACAATGGTGCATGTAATCTTAAAGGAACAGGGGGAGTGACACTTACAATTTCCACACTCTTTCTTCCTGGTGCCTTAGGTAGGGAATATTTAATGAAGCCTTGAGAAGGAAAGGCCTGCAGGGGAAAAAAATGGATGAAAGAAAATGTTGAAATGAATGAAAGGGAAGCAAAGACATCTTTTGAATTAGACTTTCTGAAAGTGATTGATGTTCCTTAAAATGGTCCAATAGGCATGCTTACCGAAGCAGGTCCTGAGCCAGCCATGGCACCGCCAGCAAATCTGTTAGGGAACACCTTAATAGAAGAAATTACGTTATTAGTCAGGATGATCTGGCAAGCCTTTTATTCAGTTAGACTTGTGTTCATGTAGATTCGTTCTCAGACACTTTATTTCTTTGGCCTAAAGGGTAACATGAATGCAGAGGCAGAGAACATTGGAAGTTAGGTGTGACATACTAGTTCCATGCTGATGGGGGCAGGTTGAGCTCCTGGGAAGGGATTATTTATCTGATAGGAAAACAGACATCGGAATACATGCATGAACTACTGTGAATGATATGGTCCACATGCAGTGGTGTCACGTAGAAATACTTTGTAACTGTACTCTACTGCTTACAAGTACTGTTTCTGTTTACTTTAATTCTTTAAATATAATACAATATAATATAAATAATTGGTACTTCACTACAACTTCCACTGTTAAACACAACAAATTCCATTATTATTGACCTATCCTATTTATTTTAGATGGCCTCTTAAACCTAAACTAAGCCCAAGTCAAATCCAACTGTAGAGACAGCACTACAGTACAGGTAAATGGTCCGTTAATGGCCCATTAGGGCACAGTGATGTCCCATGCCATACGCACACATGGCAAGTGACCTGGCGCACAATTTGAGCCAATCGGATAAAACAATTCAACCTATGTTTAACCTGTAGATGGAGCTGTTGCTACAGTTTGGTGCTGTTCCTACAACTTGGTTTAGTGATTGGTTACGCTTCCAGCAAAAAGATATTGTATAAACATTTGTTTAACCACCATACCACCATACTTTTAACGTTCAAGTTACGGACTCCCCAGTCTACATGACACAACCTAGCAACATTTCTTTAGCAGAGTTTGTCTAGATCAGAACCCGCCTCCCCCCTTTCTTGTCAGGCCTAAGAAGCAGAAGTTAAACCACCTATGTGATTACCTGAGTAGGCGGTGCTGGTTGTCTGGAGCCTCCGTAATGAGGAAGATAATGAAAGAAAGACTGCGGATGGAGAGAGAACATTTTAGAGGCAAGTGACAAAAACAACAAAAAAGTCACTTGTTGACCATTCAAACCTACAGGAGCAGCAGAAACTGTGCTAGCCAGACAAAGACACAGGATGGTGAGCTTCATTTTTGCAGAACTGGATGTAAAACCTACAGACAGAATCGAAAATCAAACCCTGTTTTTAAAATCCTAAGAAATTCCAAATGTATTATATCTATCATTGTTTCTGTTTCTCACCCTCAAGCAGCAAAGATGAAGGTTATGTAGATGCGTGCTGACCGTTGGTCCTTCATATTCAACACTGAGTTACATGGGTTTATATAGGGTAAAAACCTGGTCTTGAAGCCAATGAGAGTAAACAGCAGTGACGTCACTCAATGAGTAGGTATGGGTGTCTAGCCTTGAGCTTTAGTAAATGACCGGTGGTCAGATCCACTCTCTGTATAATAGCACACTTTAGTTGATTATACTGTCTGTGGTGCACTTGGGAACATATACTCCACATTCACATTACATTCATTGTGTACTGTGGTGGTTATAATACGAAGATGCTCTGGTCAGATTCTCCCAACTGCTTGTGTAAACTGAGTGTTCCATGCCTTTAGCTGGATATGATATATATAATGCTCTATAGTATATAATGCCTAGAATGTGTGCCGAGCATAGATATGCTTGGCACACGTTTTTTGTACCAGGCTGTAAACATGTTTATTTCTGCTGTAAAGTTGGATGTTTTAACATGGGCGTCCGTGGGGATTGACTCGCTTTTGGAGCCAGCCTCAAGTGGCCATTTGAGGAACTGCAAGTTTTGGCACCTTATTGGCTTCATTTCTAAGAATCGAATGTTGCCGCTTGGTGCCGAGTAAGATACTGTAGAGACAGATTGACGAACAGATTGCCAAACAGTTTGAATTGATATATATATATATACTTTATATTGTATATATTATTTATATTGAAGCCTGTGTAAGTTTTGAATTACATGGCAGTGTGTGTTAAGTATGTGATTAATTCTATGTAATTAGTATTTAAGTCACATTTATTTGCATTATCCTTCATCATGCTTACAGACCTTCACAAGCACACATTTAACATAGAAAATGATGTGGTCCCTAGCCTTAAAATGCTTGTCATTAAACACGTTCAAATAGCAATATGAAAGACCAAAATATGATATTATGGTAATGTTGAATTTGGAAATAAAATGTGCAAACATATGTCATGATGCATGATAATGGCTATGAATGACACATACATATTGTGTTGTATTTAATGTGAAGGCAAATAAATATAGACTTTATGTCATAGCGTATAGCCTACTGAATTGATTGAATGTTAAAATAGAATGAGTAAGATAAAAGGATAGAAAATAGGACCAACAAATAAAACAAGAGAAACACAATGAATGCGTTTATAATGTTTAATGTTTATTACCAAGCATGCTGATAACAAACTTAAAATAGACAGAATAGAAGGGTAAATGCAGGAGCCAACAAAACCAAATAAAATTTCAAAATTCACAATGAAGCATACCACCATTTTATCATAGTGATTGATTTCAAAATAAAAAAAATCATTGTTGGCTTTCAGAAAACGATGTGGTCAATCTTGAGTCAATTGTCACCTGAATTGGGAAGATAAACACTCAGTGAAGTTGCACCGTCAATGTATTGCGTGTGTGCTTCTATGTGTACATGTATATATGTGTGTGTGTGTGTGTGTCTGGGCAGATGTGTGTAGCCCATGCCAACTCACATTTTTACTCATCATCTTCCTCATCATCGTCACCTGCTGGTCTGGCAGGCTGAAATGATAGAGGGTTACAATGAGCACATCAGCAGTTCCACACATATCCACTTTCAATTCAATACTTACACAAACTTTAGAAGAAAAAAAAAGCCAAAACAGTGTTTTCCTAAAGCCCTACTTATTAAAGGGAATAACCGGTTATGCCAACCTTCATTTTAACCTGTTTTTAGCAAATCGGTGCTACATTAGCTGCTAGCTGTGCTAGCATCTCACTAGCACTTCTATAGCACCTACAGTATATGTTATTGAGCGTTCTTACTGGGGCAACAGCCACATATTGAACGATGGGAGCAGCAGGAGCAGCAGGAGCCGCAGGAGCAGCAGGAGCAACAGGAGCAACGGGAGCAACTGGAGCAGCGGGAGCAGCAGGCTGTCCGAAGGGGTACAGCTGCAGGAGGAGAAAAGACAATAAGTTCATACAGCGCAGAATAACTTCATAAGCCGGCGACGCTCTGTCTGTCAAAGACGCAGGGACTTACAATCTCATAGCTCTCTCTGCCGTTGGGCTGGGGAACTTCCTGCTTGATAAAACCATGGGTCTGTTGATAAACACACACACACACAAATACTTTTAAGGCCTCCTACATTTCATCAGTGACAATTCCATCTAATTCCATGTTCACACTTAATGTGACTTCTTTGATCTTACGTGACGTGATTGCTCATGTGTGCTTCCAGACATGACTTAAAGGTCACACAAACATTTCCTTTTTCTGTGTTCTCAGCTGCATCCTAATGCTACCAGCAGCAATGTCCTCCGTGTATACATTAATTTAGAATTGGCAGAGAAAAAGTGATTTTAATATCACATTTTGCACTCAGCGTTATGCACCATTGGCCATGCATGCATTTTGGTTTCCCTGATTTTCTTATTAATGGGATCATTATATCGTGATAGAAAAAGCTGGATTGAAGTTTCAAGTGTATACATAGACTCTTACAGCTAGTCTCTTACCGCCAATTTGCATAATTTAAATGAATAATTTGGCATTTACTATGATTCATTTAGCTGGTAGGTCAGGCTTCAGTTGCATTTAAATGGATATGTTGAAACAGAAAATGTCTCTCAAAACACAGTTAGGGTTATCATAGAATATTAGCATTGAAATTAGAATATTAGCATATTAACAGATTAGCATATAAAAACTCACCGCTCCTGCAGCAGGCTGTCTCTGGGCATTCACTGGTAGCAACTATGAAGATTTAAGATTCCAGTTAAAATTAATAATTAATTAATTAATTGATTAATGAATACATTCATTAATATCTCACCACTTCCAGACTCCCAGCTGGGGCACCAGCAGGAGCGGCCAGAACCGCCTTTGATATAAAAATACAAACATAAAGGATTTAATAATCTCTTTACAATGGCAATGAAAGATTAAGTTCAGTTGCAAGCAGTTTAATAAAAAACTATCTGTATATGCCGATGACTCTATATTTTATATATAATATATAGTATATATATACTATATTTTAACCATTTACTGCAGAGGTTTATACATTTGTCAGAATGTCACCATTTTCAATTTTCTTACATGAGCAGGAGCATGATGGAAGTCAAACTCCATGTACATCTGCGGTTGCTGAAAAACACAGATATTTATATATTGTAAGCGGTCTCCTATAGGCCTATACATAAATTTAATATTTCTAACTCTGTCATCTATAAAATGACAGTTTTTAGCTGTATTGATAGGGTATAAAGAGATATATATTTAAAAGAAAGTCCTTACTGGGGCGCAGAGAGCAGTCCCAATAATGCAGGCGATGAACATCAAGAATTTCATTTTGAATGAAGCTGTCAAACAATATTGTAGAAAATGTTGACAATGTATTGCATTTGTGTTGCTTTAACTATACATTTAATAGAACTTAATGGCATTTAAAATCCTTAAAATATTAGTTATACATTACCTTTGTGTTTTAGCACCACAGAAGCACAGAGAGATTGTAGAATTGTAAAGACACAGGTGAGACCTCATCCTATTTATTTGCTTCCTAAACAAAGGAATATCAAACCGTTGACAGGTATTGGTGATAAGCCAAAATATTTATTTTATGTTTCCAAATCTGCTTTGACAGCTTTTTTATATCTCTTGGCAAAATATCAGTAGACAAGTTTGGCTTGAAATATAGATGAATTATGGGATTTCCTTCCATCAATGCGTTTTAACAGGTGTCCTGTTACAACACCATGAAAGCAGATAAATAAGACATCTAAATGAGCTGTGATGTAGTTATATAGTAATGTAAATGTTCATTTAAGCTAAACCAGTGCCTTTCAAACGTAACTAGTTATAAGAAACAAAACTTAATAAATCCATCATAAAGCACTTCAGCACAACATCATAAATAAAATATTTTGTTGCTCGCACACAACATAGTGTAGAATGGTATTTATATTGTGAAATAATTTTTCATCCCTTAAATATCAGGGGTAGAAGTGTGTTTGTTGTCACAGTGTTCAGAGGCATTTATACATATTTTTTCAATAATAATAAAAAAAAAGAAAATGTATCTTATACATGGGACAAAGGTCTCACGCTACAGTTGTTCTTATTAACTTTTACGTACATTTAATTACACTTCATTATTTCATTATTTCATTTTGAATTTAACATTTTACATTATCACATTTTTTGTTTATTATGTTCTGTTCTTCTATAGTTGGATTGAAAAAAATGACTAGTAAAGGGGAAGATAATTGCCAGTCTGTGTCTGTGGTTCTAAAAAAACATATTGTCCAAGACTAGATTTTTATAGAACACGAAGCTGTAATAGAATGCCTTTTAAAGATAAACTGAAGTTTTGTTAACCCCTTGATTCTACGTCAATAATAAGTCCACACGCATGTACTTCAAATGAGAGATATTGAGGTAAGGAAACTATGGGTGAATATTCACAAAAGTTCATGAGGTTACCACAAGACTTGACACAAACTTTGTTAACTAGAGCTGGTTCTCACCACGTGAGCCAAAGGGAGATGTTTTTTTTTTTTATTGAGAAGCTGGTTGTGCACTGTGTGAAGATGACACCAATAACCCCGCAATGCTCACCTGTTGAAGCATGAAACAGGGTGTTGCTGAGCTTTGTTTTTTTACAGAAGTTCACAGAGGACAACAAAAGAATTGTGGCAAACCCATGAACTTCAGGTTGGGACCACTGGAATATCCTGCACCTTAACACCTTATTAATGCACACACACACAAACATGCATTATTTTAATTTTCCTTTATTATTATTAATATTATTATTATTATTTCATATTATTATTACATATGATGATAAGGTTAAGGTTCAAGCTCACTAGAATAGTAGAAATGAACAGTATAAAATCTTTGTGGTTTACATCAGTTTATTTAGTCATATATCTGTTAGATCTCTTTGTTGACAACAGAAGGAGAGGTGGCTTGGGCCAAATCACCAGCTTCACTTGGATGGCGGTTGGGCTGGACCGTTTCTGAGGCAGTGGCTATGTCCTTCTTACGGCTGTCCAGTCCAGCAGGGACGTTATTAGCATTAGCAATGTTAGCATTGGGGAGAGTTCCGGAGTAAGGCAAACCAATGTTCCTATCTGTGCGGGGAACACCAGCCTGTGGGATCCCTATGGTGGGTAACAGGCCCGGTAATAGTTGGTTGAACACAGCGCTGGCGGATGCAGGTCCGGTAGCCTGGCTTATGGGGGACACGGGTTTGGCACCTTCTGGCAACCCGTTTGCTTGGACATACACACCTACACTGCCCATTCTAGCTGCCTTCTGAAATATAGAGCACAAAAAAAAGCAGCGTGTGAAGACAGTATTCACGGTGTACTTCTGTAACCACCCGCATGCTTCACTGGGTTCTCTGGGTTCACTGAGTGCGTTGTTGCAACAACTTTCTGGAAAGATAAGATCTTGGCTGTTTACCTCGAGTTCCTCGGAGCTAAGGCCACCAAGCTGAGGATTCTAGATGAGAAAGTGAAAATAAATAAATACATCATTAAAGGTGATGACTAACCAGATAAGAGAGATGTATTCACATCAAATGATTTCCATACCGCCATCTTACCATCTGTTGCTGAAACATGTATAATATTTGAGGATTCTGTGGCTGAAACAAGGTAGGAGAATTTTAAGTAGGCTTATATTGCTATATGCAATTCATACACATACATGTAGAAACACACATAAGATATAGATTTCCTAGTAAATCAATACAATTTAATTTGGGAGCGGTTTATAACTTTTACGAGTCAACTGCAGATTTCACTCATTGTTCATGGGAGATAGAGTGGTTATGTTTAGTTACAGGGTTAGACATGGTTAAGTGTATGGTGAGCAGTAAGTGGCACCTGATGAGTATCCATCACCAAATCTACATTTACCAGGAGCTCAATATATTTCCCTACATTTTCGGTGGGAAAAGTATACATTTACCGCTTTTCTACTTTCACCATAACACATTTATACACAGTGGTGGCTCCAGAAAATTTTGATTGGGGGGGGCAATGAGGGGTCCTGTTCATTTCAAGGGGGGTCTCATGAAAACCATCAAAAAATACATGAACGACGTTCATGGGGCGTCGCAGTGATTCTTAT
>JAOEHI010035067.1:3254-23427 GCA_025447815.1 Percopsis transmontana | reverse complement strand
CCCCCCCCCCCCCCCCCCCCCCCCCCCCCCCCCCCCCCCCCCCCCCCCCCCCCCCCCCCCCCCCCCCCCCCCGTATTCTGATTGTGTTATGCTGATACAAAATAGCTGGTCACGCTTACACATGCATCCTTAGTTGGCTTTGTGTTGGCAAAACAGTTTGGCCGTGCAATTAAAGTACATAAATTGATAGCACAGCAAAACAACGGTCCCAGTTTAATTCCTGGATTATGACATTGCTGCTAAACTGACCCCCGGCCTCTAGAGGTGTAGAGGGGGGAACTCATTAACTGTTTTTGTATTGCATATTATTAATTTTTCTTCTGGAGAACATCCCAGCCTTATCTGCTGAATGATAAAAAGTGCAATGAGGGAAATTTTGGTATACATGTAACCTGTCTCCAGAGGGATGAAAATTCGTTTTTCGTTTTTCACCTCCTGGGCCATAAGTGGTGGAAGGTAGAGAGAAGGAAACAGAACAGTGGTGCCATTTCCTGTTACCATGACAATGGCCCTGAATTATCTTAGTGGTCTAATTCAGTTCGAACTATGTCGTTTGTCTTTGTTGAGAGGCTGACTTCCTCTGTGTGGGTGTGTGTCCAGGCGTGACTGCTTGTGTATATGCCAGGGTACGCTTTTGTGCGTTGTTTTTTGTCTTGTAGGGGTCAATAACCCAGCTATAACATTAATGATTTATGCTTGGCATGGTCTGAAAACGTTGCAGCACAGTCTAGGTATTGACCGCTGGGTATTGATTGAGGACCAAGGTGTCAAATTCAGATGGAAAAACATGAGATACTGTATTAATGCGGTTGGGATGTTTGCTCATTAAGTTTGTCTCACAGTCCTCGTTTCTATTGTTGTCCGGACACAGTATACACAACTGAATTTACTTCAAGTGGAATTGAATTTTAGTTAAATCACGCACACTGTAGCTTCCTTACCACAATATCCAATATCCAAAGTACTCACGCTCGACAAACTCCAATTTTTTTTGGGGTGGAATTTAATTTTAATGTTTTATCCTGAATGTAAATATCTTAAATTAAACACTACAAACTATTTGATTTTGCAAACTGCAGTATCTGGAGAATACCATTGGTAGATACAGCGACCAGCTTTGTAGACGAGTTAGATGGGGATATTAACAGAAGTATATTTCTGTGTGGTGTTGTTTGAAAAATTTGGTTTGTCGTTTTTGATTAGCATGTGCCCTGAATGTTAACATTAAGACTGTAATGCATCACAGATTATGCAATTGATTTTTTTTTCTTTTAATTCATCTCTTTGTGCATGTACTGTATCTGCTGCAACACCGTTTTCTTATTTCATTTTGTTCATTTTATTTGTTTCTCAGTTACTGATTAAAGTCTTGATTGGTTATCCAAGTTGCAGGTTGCTAATTGGCAGACTGAGCCTCTATCAAGCAAGTCTCAGTACAGGGAGGGAAATGCTATCAATCTATGCTCCAGAGAGACATTTAGGCAAAAACCTGCAATGTATAATTGACTTAATATTGTTCTCCAGCCTTCATGCACTAATTTTTACTACTGTCAAATACAAGTGGTGTTGAATATATAATTTAATTTATTCTAATCTCATTTAATGTGAAAAGGTACCAAAGGAAATGCTCTTCTGCACTTAGTGTTGAGTGCGTTTTGACAGATGGTGATTTCTGAGGTTTACGAAAGCTATAAATGCATAACTATTTAAAGCTATGAATTAGGATGCTCATTTTGGATGCTCATTTAGATTTTTTTTTTAATCTCACCGACAACCGATGCTCGTTAACCGACAAGATTGAAATTTACTATTTAGACTTTACGACACACAATCACAGACACTCGTCCATTCTACATCAGCCAGACTTTCTAATGAACAAAGACAGATTAACAAAACGAAAACACACATTGAATACTCGGGCGCCGAGTGCGCTGCATAGAACCATACATTGCATATCTTACAAATAACCTGGTTTCGGTCCAAATGGTCCTACACAGCAGAACCTCCGGTCGGAACACGCCGGTGAACCGCTAAATTTGATGTGGGCTAACGTGTGGAAAAATATAAACCTTGCAAGCAAGATTCCTAACCTGCTCCATGTAAAAGCAGCATGTAATGGAAAGTCGCTTTGGATAAAAGCCTCTGCTAATGGTAATTTAAAAACAAATACCTAGCCTATAGGTCCTATATATTTTTGAACTGTCTAACTGATAGTATTGATCGGACAAAATTCTTAATGTCAGTTAACGATTAAATGGTTATTTATGAACATCCCCACTATGAGTACAATTTCTCTTTGTTCCAGGTACTTTTTTGCTGCATATGTGCGCATGTATACTACGCATTGGCCAAACTCTTACTGGGTTTATACAGCATATTTGTTTCTATTTTGTGATTGGCTCTATATGTGAGTGTGTGTGTGTGTGTGTGTGTGTGTGTGTGTGTGTGTGTGTGTGTGTGTGTGTGTGTGTCTGTGTGACTGGGTAAAACTTGAAGTATCTGATCCTAGTTTTCATCGACTCGGCTGTTTTAAGGAGCAGTGCTTATCGGCAGGCCTCAGGGGCACCACTGTTTATCCCCGGGAAAGATGACATCAAATGGAAGCAGAGCAAGGGATTATGGGGGATGTGATCACCTGCCACTCAGAGATGAATTGCCAGGATTGGGAGTTCTTCTCAGATGGGACCCAACATAACCCCCACAAATAAAGCCCCAAATACAGAGGGGAATAAAACAGCACCAACTGGCATATGAAACCTTTGCCATTGTCCAAGAAACGTGCCTATCTAATTTATTTTAATCAGACTTCACAAGCAAGCTTGGGTTGTAGTTTGCCTCTCCCACTGCTCCAAATCCCTTTTTGGCAGTCTCTGATTTAGACGGCTTTAACTCCTACAACCTTTTGTAATTCGTATAAAGCACAAGCTATTGTTCCTTTAATTCCTGTGAAATAATTTTTTTCTTATTTCCCATCGTCCAGCATTCTGAGAAAGTGTAAACGTTCCAGGAATGTACAGCTGGTAAGAGTAAGAAAGTCACTTTTCTCCAGAGAAAGAAATTCAAAATCAAAGTGTAATGTAGAAAGAAAAGAAGAAGAAAACAGACCTGTCCATATGTCAAATTATCCTGTTTTAAACTCCTAGTTTAAGTGTTGGACCTCACGTTTCTAGGGCAGTGTCCTAGCATCATAGATGTCAAATCCAGTGGCTGGAACTAAGTATCCCAAATGATGTTTTCCAGTCTAATCTGGAGTCTAGTCTAGAGACTTGGGAAGCCAAGTGAAACTAATTAACTAACAGATGGTTTATTCTCTAGTCCCTGATTAAAGGACTAGAATTAAAACAGACTTAAAAACAGAAGCCTTTGGTTTTGGTTGGTTTCGTGGGGACCAGAATTCTACACCACAATCTTAGAACAGGACCATAAAGTCCAATTAGCTCCAAGGGACTCTTATGTTGCTGTGGTGTGACCTTCCCATTGGGGAAGGGAAGTGACAGGGATCAATATTGAAATTATATAATTTATTTTACAGCAATATAATTTATGCATCTAATTACATATTAGTGTATATAATTACACGGTGATTACAGTTTTACATAGATGAATCTATCTATCTCTAAATAATCCCCCACCAAGATGATGTAACAAGCAGATGCATACTCTTGTTCAGTATTTGTCACTTTCTTTTTTTACTAATTACAAATTAATGTGCCCATGCTGAGTTCATTTGTCGCAGCTGGAGCGAGTAGTAAATAATGATTCACGTGGGGTGTTAAACAAGCCTGGTGTAGTGTATCGAGATATTCCACTTCCAGTGAGAAAATGTGGTCTTCTTTTGGAGGTCTTTATTCATCAACACTCGGACTAAACGTCCTGATTGGTGTATGCAGACTGCTGCTCAATAGCAGTTTGGTGATTCTGTCGGGACAATGTTGTGACGCTGTTGGACAAAAGGGTGCACGGAATGCCACGTGCGGAGAAAGCCACTGAGGTCAAAGACAGTAATTGGCTGCAGCTCAGCAATTATTTGCCAGTGTGAGCAGAACGATGAGGCAGAGACTGTGGGTGAGGCGGTCCTCTCGGCCTACTTCGCATGTGTCTCCAGCGCTGCATCGGAGGGAGATGGGAGGGGGCAATGTTGTCTGTGAGCTGGTGAAGCATGCTGGGTGTCACACCCAATCACCTAGCACCCCTTTAGTCAGTGTTTGGGGGCGGGGGGGGGCTGGCCACGGTGCTTGGCAAGGCCTCGTCAGGTGTCCGCCGAGACAGAGGGAAATTGATCTCAAAAGCCATGGGAGCACCGGGGGAGCACCAGGGGAGCACCGGGGGAGCACCGGGGGATCACTGGGGGAGCACCGGGGGAGCACCGGGGGAGCACCGGGGGAGCACCATGGGAGCATGGGAGCACCGGGGGAGCACCGGGGGAGCACCAGGGGAGCACCAGGGGAGCACCGGGGGAGCACCGGGGGAGCACCGGGGGAGCACCGGGGGAGCACCGGGGGAGCACCATGGGAGCACCGGGGGAGCACCGGGGGAGCACCGGGGGATCACTGGGGGAGCACCATGGGAGCACCGGGGGAGCACCGGGGGATCACTGGGGGAGAGCCGGGGGAGGTGGGCAGCTGAGTGGGTAGCATAAACAAAATGAAGTGAATAAAAAATCCAGAGGGGTTACTGGGCGTGAAGACCCCCCCTCTCCCCCCCGAGTAATGACACTCCCTGCCTCCCCATCTGCACCTTGTCCACTCTGATATACCATCTCATCGACGGAAGAGGGAGGCGGTGATAGAATTCTTGGTGTTCCTGTAGCCGGAGTCTTCTCGGTGCACAATTATCTTCCCAGAGCAGGTATTCATCCCATGGCCGGGCAGATGTGAATTGCCTCGGTGAGAGCCTGCCTTCCGCTCCTTGTTCCTCCGTCGGTGGCGAGGCCGATCTCCCTGGCGGCCCCCCGGCGCAGGCTGGGTCTGTCAGGAACCAGCCCTCTGCCTAACTTCCATTATCAGCCCAGTTGATGCAATCTCTTTCTTCCAGATTGCCCCAAAATGGCTGCAGGGGCCTGGCAGTGACTCCAGATTTGGAGATTTAACCATAAATTACAAGAAGACGAAGAGGAAAAACACAACACTGCAACAGTTTATTTGGAATAGGGGAAGGTTTTCAGAAGGGGGAAATAACCAGTATTATAGGTGGTCAGAATGGCTGAACTTGTCCATATTTAAATCCATCCTATTAGATAAACCTGACGTGAATTGTGTCTGGACTACTGTAGATTTGTAAGAAGAACACATTTTAGAAGCAAGGTTTCAATTACCCAACATATCATTATTATTAAATAAAACACCTCATACATTCTTCATAAGACTGAAAGGACATTCAAAAACACCCCAAACAATCTTTATGTAAAAGGGTTGTCCTTTGATGTTGTTTTGCTGCATTCCTTATGTCCTGAACGACACCTAACACCTAATAGCCCCAGGAGATGCGATGAAATAAAAGGGTGTGAGAAGTTTGGTCTCGGGTGTTAATCTAATGCTAAGTAGCCCTTCACCGAGAACAAACACAAAGCCTCCTGTCCTTGTGTTTGCTGGTAAATTTTCATCTGCGTGCAAAGGGAAAAGTAATGATGCCATTATCTGGCCCAACCAAACAGTGGAACAGCTTGATATGTAGTAATACCCTCGCCGAGACCCCTGTTAAAATCTATTTCCATACATGAAGTGAAGAGCTACACATATTAAAGCCAGTTACAATACTAGCTCTCTCATCTCAGATGCAGACTGCCATGCTGTTTGGCACCTATTTTCACAACAAGGTTTGTTTCGTTAGCCCCCCCACCCCCCACCCCCCAAGTACTAAGGTATTACCAGCGTTCGCTCAGCGAGCTCCCGCTCACACATGACAGTTCATTTTCTGCATGATCTCCCAAAAGTCGATACGATCTTGTAAAGAAAAACACCAGATAGCACTGGCTAACTGATGGGGTTTGAGGGTAAGGCCATTAATCATCCTCTCCTGGGGGGCTCGGGGGTAAGGTGCGTGCCTACGTGCCTATCACCAGAATTGTGTTCTTCCATCTCTGCAATATTACGAAAATTCTTCCGATTTTATCCATGATCCATGTTGCAGACACCATAATCCATGCGTTTGTAGCAGGGAAAAATGCCAGTAGTCAGATTGTTCATAAGGATGTGACCAAATGTCAAATATGCATGGCCGCATAACAAGCGAATTTAGTCTGGGTCACACTTGGTGTTGGACAGAAGGGATGAAGAGGATTATTAAAGGGTAAGATACCATCATTCATCATTTGTTATGACTGGTGTACGAGAGTCTGGCTACTTGAATGGTGCTTGCAAAGGATATCATAGGGATGGCTTTAAATGGAGCAGTCCCCTTGTTAAAGTCTAGCCAACACAGCTGCAGATACAGATACGGAGAGTGTTCTTAGCACAGCAGCCTTAAACATTGACTTTGGTTCACAATGTGTCACAAGCCGAAGTGACTAATTGGCACTGTAACCAGACCAATCCCTTCACAAATACAGTAAGTGTAGAGCCGCATAGTTCTACTCTACTGCCAGGTGTATATGTGTGGTCCTGTTGTCTATTAGAATATGTGTGGCAGCGTGATGTCCTGTGTAATCTGTCACTGTATCCCTGTGTGCATGCCACAAAGACAACTTCCTCTGTGTACAGAATCCTATTCGGCAAGAAAAAGGATTCTGATTTATTTACTATGACATTCTGTGCACACTGCTTTATGAACGGTCATCAATTGAAGTGATCTTGCTTAAGGCGCCAATGCCCTCTCAGAGGTCTGAATGACGATGGTTATCACCGTCATTCTTGTTCTTTCTCCTTACTGTAGCATGAGGCCACTGTGCCAAGTGTGGGTTGGTAAAGGTAAAGGCAAGGACGATAGGCCTCTACGAAAACCTCTTTAAACCGTCTCCCATCCTCCCTACTCCACACGATCACACATGCTCTGGGCCCATGGAGAGGGTCATTGAGGCTCTAGAGGCGGACAAAATCATGGCCGTGGCAAACAGTGAACCACTTCTTTCAGTAGCATAATGTAACCTCTAGCTGGGTTGTATGTAAATCAACTACACTACCCTTTGATTATTTGATGTCATTTAAGCACAGTCAATGACAGCCAGACTTCATGATATTGTTTTCAGTAATACACAGAAAACAAAATAAAGCATGTAACTGTAAACCAAAAGAATACCAAAGAAACGAAGCACAGTTAACTAAATCTGAATATAATCTGAATATAACCAATCCTAAACCCTCCCATTGTATGCCAGACTGACACACTGCAGTGAGTAACAACAAGTGTGGTGTGGGGGGAACGCTAAGACATACAAGCCAAACAAACAGAACAAATAGGTTCAGTCTGCCTTAACGGAAACTCAAGAAACAGAACAAAGCAAACAAATAGTGTGGGAACTGGTCAGCTTATACTGTAACTATAAATAAAGCTAAATTCAGAGGTACAGTGATTGGCGACGTCCTGTGGGAATAAAACGCATTAGGCCACTATATATATATATGTATATACAGTATATGTAAAATATTCGCTTACCGTTGGCGTGCAATGTTCCTCGCACAAACACATGCAGGGTGTTTACTCGTAACATCCAGGAGGCGCTACATTTTATGCAGTGGTATTTCCACTGGGAAAATGGTCCATTTAAATACTAAATAAACATTGTCAACCTGGATTACACACATTGGAACACAACTAACCCCTCAGCACATCGCCGGTAACAAATGTAATGTAAGGCGGTTTCCCACTGCAGGAACCAACCCTGTTGGGCCTCTCCTATGGCCGCTTTCGGGGGCAAAAGATGGCGGTTGGATGCCCTCCCCCCTAAGAGCCAATCGACTGCTTTTTAAAGCCCGAACCAGGAAACCTATTAAGCCAATCATGTGGTCGCACTGCCCATGCATAGTAGAAGTTTAACCTGTGGGGAAAAAAGCTTTTAAAACTTTATTTTGGGGCAAAGTCACCAAACTTTTTAAGCGTTTTCGAACTGGTGATTCTATACATGCAGTTTTTATTGTCCCGTGACCATTGAAAGTGCAGTTATGGCTCTCTCCCCATTCATTTAAATAGGGGCCCTGGTCTTGTTGGTCCGAAATAACTGCCCGCGGGCGTTACCAAGATGGCTGCCGAGTGGCCAGTCTCTTCTATAATGTCTCTGGCTGTACGACCATGCGGACTGTGTTCCTTGTTCGCTGGCTGAGATGCTCGTGGCCTCCTGTAAAGTGGGAATATTTAGCATGCGAGAGCACACTGTAAGAGGCCCTTCCTTCTCGGTCACAGAGGGACACCTTACTGGGAGCCCCGGCACCCAGACGAGCTGTTGGAGCTGAATAAACGCTGTGCCGCATCGCCACTTATCACTGTGATTTGAACATGGTAAATCAGCCTGCAATAGATACTGAATGTCTCTTTTGTCCGACTGGGAGATAAGCGCTATAGCGTGCGATGGGAATGAATGTTTCCTTTTGGAAGGCGGTTAAATCTTGCCAATTGTTGGCGATTCATGGCAAATCCCGATGCTATGATATATGAATGCAGCGCTGATAAGCGTTAAGCCTCCGCTCGCAACGCAGCGCGCTCACATTGATATAGAGGTGCGTAGGAAGAGAGGAAGAAAGAAGTTAAACACACAGAGAATAACTGAACCTGAATCATAGACCACAGTGAGAAAATATAGACATACCTGAAACCCACTACCCACGGAAACATTAAACATGAGCGTTGTGATTTAAAGGCACACTACTTGGTTACCCAAGAACCCCAAATTCCCATGCCAGCTCACTGCTTATGTTTAAAACACAACTGTGCACAAACGTATGCAGAGCTGTAGTGGGAGGAGTAGAGAGGAGTGCAGGTCAGTCAGAGGGGAGTTAAATCAGCGCTTGTAATTGTACGCTCTGCCTTTTTTTTCTTTTTTTTCTGTAAGTAAACTGTTTTCCCTTCAGTGTGTCTTTTGGTTGTTTTTCGTATGTCCTAAATATGGCATGGACAGTTCCTCATATCCTGCACATTTGTTTTTTTTTTTAAAACAGGGCACTATCGAGTATATCCTTATTATTTCCCCAACATTTCTAACTCTTGACCACATTATTTGAATTTGTAAATACAGTCATTACCCTCTCCTTGTGCTGCCTGCCACTGCTGCTTACCTCATCTTGATGTAATTCATTGAGCTGCGAGTAGCTATAGCGTTCTGGGAGCAGCGATTTACCACAGCGCCTTGCAAACAAAGCGTTCAGTCAACAGGAGTGTTGCTAACAATGTTGTTTTACTTCAGCACTGCCGGAGAAAGCAAACCATTGCTTGACATTTGACAGTCCCTACCAGTAAACACAAGCCTTTACCTGTCAGTGGAGGGGGGGAGGGGAAGGGGGAGGGGGAATAGGTGCCAATGCAAAAAAAAAAAGAAGATAGAAATCCCATCATTGGATCCCACGTGTGCCCAGGCCAGCCTACAGTTATACCTAGACTTCCCAGCAGGTGAGGTGTCCCCCATGGAAACATATTTGTAATCCAACCCAATTACAGTTTAACTCTATGGACACATAACAGACTACAGCATATTTTTACAATAGAAACCCTTATTGCAGGAGGCCATTTTACTAATTTTCTCCAACGCTCTTTTGTGTTAGTGCTACTATGGAAGAACACAGGATCTCAGAGCATTTCAGTTCAAGTTTTCCGGTTTGAAGGAAGGAGAACACAGCCAAAGCTTCGCTATGTTAAACAAAACAGGCAAGGTTAGCTGAGAAAATGCACGCGTGTTACTAACGTACGTTCTTCATGTATATTCTTGCATTCCAAGTCTGTTCGCCCACACTGTGTATTTCTCACATGAATATCCACATGTATCATGAAGAAGACACAGAGGGTTGGCACATATTGATAATCTGCAAAAGGAATCAATCTAATTTTAAAAACGTCACAGAGCAGCACAGATGTAATAATTAGCCCGGGGGAAACGTGAGACCTCTCTCACCTACAGAAGGAAGAATAAAAGTATAAAATCGAGTATGAGATTACTGTGTGTTTGCATAAATCTGCCCAGAGGCTGCTCTGCACTCCAAGAGATACAGTTCAGGCCTTTCTCCTGTAATAACCTTGTACTACTTAAAGCCCCTATCAGTTCAGCATGCCGTGTTCAGTCTGGGAACTGTAGGGCTTTCCAGGTTCACGTGTGGAGGCTACACTGGAGGTAGCACAGTGATGCAGCGGGACGCAGGGCTGTGAGCCGCGCTGTTAAATATTCCGCCTTATCTTTTCCGCGCGGGGGCTCCGAACGTCTGAAATGTGCCTTACTATGGAGATAAATCCCATTTTAACTGTAGGTTTTTACAACTAATTTAACCACGCAAGCTCTCTCTCTCTGTCTCTGTCTCTCTCTCTCTCTCTCTCTCTCTGTCTCTCTCTCTCTCTCTCTCTCTCTCTCTCTCTCTCTCTCTCTCTCTCTCTCTCTGTCTCTCTCTCTCTCTCTCTCTGTCTCTCTCTCTCTCTCTCTCTCTCTCTCCCTCAGATTCCTCTGCTCAGAAGACTGTGATACGTGTAATCGCAAGTGACCGGTTTAGCTGCCGTAGCTGCCTGTGCAAGAGAGACCGGTATATTCTCGTGATATCTCGGCACAGCTGGGAATGCACAATCCACCAATACAGGTTCGGCACACGTAAACACATACCCACACACACACACACACACACACACACACACACACACACACACACACACACCTACCCTAGAAGGACCTCGCTGTACAGCAATTGGTAAAATACTGTTAAAAAAAAAAGAGCATATTTACAACAGAAGGCAGTTAGAGATCATTTGTGTAGCTCTAGCGGCAGGTGTCCCTGGTCTCTAGGGACTATGTATGGCCCCTACTGCGGCAGTTCATGCCTTTATTAGCGCGCTGTGTCCTGTTCACGGCGTGCGGGGGTGGCATGTGCTGCTGCAATAGGTGTGTACAATATGTAAAGTGTGATAATTACCCATGGTGCAGCAGTCGCTCTTGGCTGCGAGCCTCCTGCTACGTAATCGCGCGGCGCTCTCTGTTAACCGTAACCAAGAGCCAAAACCACGACTTACAATGAGACAGCTGGCTACGAGACCTGCATCCCTTTCAGGCTGTTACTGTGGTATGCTATATCACTTCTGCCTGTCTTCAATGAGCACTCAATATTTCTTTGGATGTCTTGAGAATGATCAGCCTTGCTATACTGTATGTGCTCAGGTGAAGCTAAGCTAAGCTAAAGTATGTGTTTTTCAATGGAAATGAAATGGACGTTTTCCGAAAGACGCCACAGTTGGGACTGGATATTCATCAGCTGTCTTCGGGGAGACCGGCTGCTCCTGGTTGGCACGGCGCTCCAAGGAGAGAGCTCCGCGGGAGTGCCCACTCCGTTCCTCACAACGCAACGAGCCACGCGGCACAAGATGGAGAGCGCTTTCCCTCTGCGCTGCACCTGCACTTAATACCTGTCAGTGGCTAGGCCGCACAGCCTCAGGCTCAATTAATCAGCAGCCCACCTTTGAAGGAAGGTGCCCTGGCCCGCATTTAAAGGTAGCCTGTGCCAGTCACCATCCCTGGCAAGGGCCCAGTGGAGCGGGTCCACCTGGCCTGGCCTGGCAGGGGGGCCACAGGGTGTTAATACAGACTTTGGGGAGATGATTTCCTTTGAGGAAGATCCAATCCAGTGGCGCAGCAGGAGGCTCAGGAAGCGGCTGGGGCATGACTGAAGGACTTTCTAATTCAATCTGTTCCAACCCCCCCCCCCCCACACACACACACACACACACACACACACACAGACACACAGACACACACACACACACACACACACACGTTCTCCAGGCACTGTGGAAATGTTAGGGCCATCGATTGGAGAAAACTGATAGACAATCAAAAGGTTTTGAACCTGAAATTGCAGGACATTTGTTCTTTTAAGATGACATGTCTGCTATTTTCTAATAAATAATAAATCAGTGTTTGGGTACAATATCAGGCCTATATTTAACTTGTGTATTTTGGTATTAGTTTATGCAAAACCGTTTCAATGTCAGCAGGGAGAATGTCAAAATAATTCATAGACTGGCCAGCTGTGAATGCTGTGGGACATTGCTGCCATCTAGTGGTTTAGTGAAGTTTTACTGAAAGACACGGAAAGAAATCTCAGTTTGACAAAGCTACAAAAGCATTGTGAGGCTTCTACTGGGAAAAGAGGATTACAGTTTGTTCAGGAATAATAAGGTGAACACCCAAGAAGACTTTTAACAACTTGTTTTCTTTAGTTTGTTTGTGTTGTGAACAACTTCAAACCTAATTATCGTTCACGACTCACATCGGTATTTTCCAGCCTGCATGCTAGCAATTATTTGTGCCTTGTTGCTGGCTAAATGCCATTTGCTTCATTATAATGTTTACGTATTGCACCTTTGACATTAACATTTGTGACAATAATGACAGAATCATAATGGCTTTGTACAACAGCAGCACTGATGTCTACTAGAAAGACCAGATTTGACAGACTGGTGTAATATAGGGCAATGAACAGAGATGAGATGTAACTTTAAGGATCCCCGCAGGGAAATTGAATTGTTGCAGCGGAATAGACACAAGGTCAAACTAAATCTGATAAATCAAATGATATCTTATACACAGAGATTGCAATAACCTAAGAGCATTATATGATTATGATACAAATAACACTACAAGAATAATGTAATACAAATGATGGCATTCAGTAATGTTGGCAGCATATTGCATTGGACTTGTATTTGTTTCAAAGTTTTCCATGTTAGTTTTTATAACGTTCTGCTCTTCCTCTCTATGCTTGTGTATTGTGTCTAGATTGCATCTAGATTACGTAAAATTGTGATTCTTATTTTACGCCTCGGATAAGCAGAGAAAGTCATTGCTGCCATGGTGAAATGCATGTACATTCTGGATAATTTGATGACAAAAGTTGCATCCGTGTGTGACATTTTGCCAGTTGATTCACCTGGGAGTATCAAACCCCAGTGTCAAACCCTTTCAAATCAAAACAACTGGGAAGTCAAGAAAACAACTTTTTTCTGTAAGCGCTTATTCCCGTAATGCCAAACCCCATTGCTGTGTGCATCTTGAGACCAACATGGCTTCATGTTATTTGACATGCCACTGCAGAAGACTTGCCTATGGGCAGAACTGACAGCGGCCTCCTCTGCGCTTTCTTCATGGACAATTTAACAGATGTAAAGTGTTCATGTGAAGATCAGCCTCCAGTCATTTTCCCAGTGTCGTGTGTCCCTAATGCCTCTTCATACGATCCCATAGCATTTCACATAGACTGCATTCCAGTCAGGTTGAATGTCAGCCTTTGCATAGTGCATACCATAACACTTAACATTTACATTGAAGCGAAGAATTCCGTGGACACTAGAAAAGTGCAGTGACAATTAGGTCATTTTAGCAGACGCTTTTATCCAAAGCGACTTACAATTACATGCTTCCATTACAGCGCCCAGGCCACTAGGCTATCCTGCCCCCCTATGACATTGGTCCATAGCTGAAACGCATGCGCGCTTGTGTCCATGGAGAGTTCCATCTCTGGGACACAAGATCGTTCGTTCGTTAACTTCTTAAAAACATTTGTCTAATGTGGGAAACCATCACTCTAACGGGTCATTGCTTGGACATTATCCAAAGCGACTTACAATTACATTGTTCTATTACATTGAGCAGGTAGGGGTTAGGCATCTTGGACCAGCCTTATCGCGCTGCACAGTAGCCTATGTGTTTTTATACATCTTGGTCCCACACTGAAAGGCTAGCCTGATGGTTGACAAACCATTTACACAGAGCCTGATCCTCCCCTTGCAGTGCTGCGGGGTTGTCAACATAGAGGGAGATAGTTTGTCTCCATATGAGGTTGCACATTTACCTTGCACACCAAACACATTTGATAGAAGCTTTTTTAAGACTCCTGTAATTAACTACAACTTAATTGTAGTTAATTACTTGTCTAATATAGGAACACATTCAAATCCAAAAGAGTAAATAAGTTTTCATATTGAGGGCTTGTTATCACTGAGTCGGCCTTAAACTAATTGTGTGATGTCTTACTAACTAAAAGTGTATTGAGTGTTGGTTCACGAATAAATTGAGAATGCAACTGAACTCACGCTCAGACAGAAACCAATCTGCTGTAATAATTCTGTCATGCGCTGGTTTGAAGCCATTCTGTTCCCAGGGGAAACTGTACCCTCCATCTGCCCGCTGCTGATTCTCAAACGTTTTCATACAGAGGACCCCTAAATTAATATGCATGAGATAATTTGACTCCATTTGATACGATTGTGTCCCTGGAACCCTGTTTCGTGTCTAGTGTCTCCTGAACACTGCAGACCAATTTCCAAACTTTTTCAAGTTTGTTAAAAAGGTTATCTCAAGCCAAAATATATCTGCAGCCGTCTAAATTTGTCCGTTGGATTAGCAGGCAAATTTACTAAACCACCATGATTTTCTTGTGGTGGTGGTGGGTGCAATATATACTTTGGCCACTGGATGTCCTCGTAATTAGGGCTTTGTTGCTTACAGTAATGGAAACGATGCGCTTTCTACCGCTACTGTAAATGTACTAAATAAATGTTTATTTAAGATGGATGCATTTTTTTGAGCAAAAAGGGGACAGGTTAAATACTAACATACAATAAGTGTAGGCTACTGTTAAAAAACATCCAAACACGGTTGACTAATTGTCATAGGATTTGTGGCTATATTTGGCTGTGATTAGTTGATTTAATCAAGAAATGTGTTTACTAAATAAGATGTGTATATATTTTTGTAGATATATTTTAAACCAAGAGCACTAGTTTAGTGTTTTAAAAACACTCAATGTCAGTCAATGGTAAAAAACTAGTAAAATAGTTATATAAAATATGAGACACCAGAAATAGTAGCTATAACCAGATATTTCTGGAGAGGCTTACTTTATCCTGTCTCTTTCACCGATTAGGTTTTTATTTGACAGTGGTGCGTATGAAGCCTTACCTACTTATAGAGGGCGCTGTTCGTACACAAATAATAGGCGCGTTCATTTACAACCAAGCCTTGCATTTCAATGTCAACATGGAGGATGTGGCGGTTGAGTTTACTAGCAGGGAAAAAAAAGCCGGAATGTCAGAGTTGAACTGGTTGGCAGACTTGACATGGAAGTGTTGAAATAGACTAGGAAAGGCCTTGGTGATGTTTTTACTTGACATTTTGACACAGGCACTTATCTTGGCTTGAGGCCTGGGGCGGACTGAAACAATAATTCAGGCTGGGAATTTGACTCAGGCGACGCTGTTCACGCAAACCACCAGACCTCTAATTTTGTAGGCTAACCCTCTTTGTTGGTGTAACGTTACCAGAATAGTTATATATTTCATCTGGGAGAAAAGTTATCCAAAACAAAAATTTGTCTCAGTCTGTCTGAATGCTGAGTTTTCAAGAGGTCAAGGTACACTAGGGCTATGGGTGAACCCTCAAAAACTCACTTTGAGTGCATCAATCATAGCATATACAAATATACAAGGCTGGACACAAAACTTTTTGAAAATTGTTCAATTGTTCTTTATATTCGAGCATCAAGCATATCAAAAGTATTAAAAACACACACAAACACATTCAATCACTGAAATGAACACATTCACTTTAAATAAATGATGTGGAGATAATATGATTGCATCATTATTTTACTGGGCTATAACATTGCGTGCGCTACAGATGGCTACATTAAGATATTTTTGAATGGTGTTTAATTAACGTATCATTCAAATCGCTTGGTTTTGCGTTCGTGCATTCAATACTCCTCACAACAGATTAATACAACCTCGAAAATCTGCCTCCATCCTTCTTTTTTTTTTTTAATGTAGGCCTATGTCCTGGTAAATGAACAAGCTCTCCTCCATTTTCGATCGCCAAGTAGAGGGAGGGGAGTCAGATGAGCACATATAGGCTACTGTCTGATTGTCTAATCGCTACACCGCGTCACGGAAAAATCGAATAAAGTCGAACTTTGGTCAACTTTCCCGGTCCCCAAGTCGCTGAGAAGTTGGTCGCCAGGCGCTTTTTCGCTCTCTGTCGCCCATTGTCGCCCGGCGCTCATTGAAATGATTGACAGTCTGTTGCTTTGTCGCTGGCTGTCGCTGGCGGTGTGAATGTACGAGAGGTCTGTCAACTCGTTAAGCTACTGCTTGCTATATTGTCGCTAGGCAAGTTGACTGTTCACGGCAGACCAGAAAGACCCTCAGGCCACAGGGAGATGTCCGGTGCCTGTGTGTGTGTGCGCGTGTGTGCGTGCATGTGTGAGGGTGCATGACAGACAGTGTGTTACTTTTCCCACCACGGAGATTGCGAAGGTTGCCATGAGAACCGACAAGGGCAGATGGTACCCAACTGGTGCCCAGACACTAACACACACACACACACACCACACGCTTTCCCCTTGAAAACTCCCTTGTTTCATGCTTGAAAAAGTAGTTATAATAAAGACATTTCCTTGTTTTAATCACAGATCTAGGCCTATGTTAAGTAAATCCTAATACTCTGTAGGTAGGCCTATAGCTGGTAATGGCATGGTTTGTTTGCTTAGCTCAACCGTGTTATAACATCTTCCTGTGTGTACTGCGGTGAGACAGAGTGCCCGGCTCTCCGTGCGAAGCTTGTTCCTGGGAAGAGATCGGGAAGGGGATCTTCCTAGTGAGAACATGATTGACTAATGACCCTCACCTGTGTCGGGATGAACGCAGGGTTAAGAATGGGCATTGCATGGCCGAGCGGGAGGGTGATGTTGTTCGCATCCTCCAGTGTTCCCGGCAGCGAAGACAGCTAAACAGGGGAGCTGATCCAAGCGTGAGGGAAGGGAGGCATGATGCCTCCTTTAGGGAGTAGGAGGTGCCTTTTTCTCTGCCTGCGACAACATGTATTACAGTATTATTACTGAATGTTAGGCGAGTTAAAACGTGCTTTTGACCACGTCAGTAAAACTGGTTTACATTATATCTCAAAGCTTCTGTTTAGCTCTGCTAGGGTGTGGTTCAGACACACACACACACACACACACACACACACGTGTGGATTACCAAACGGGCCGACCGGGCAGACTGGGCCGACCGGGCCCAGACCCAAGGGCACAGGGGACCCCGAAGCCAGAGTCCCTGAAGTCGCTGTTACTAACTTTGCATTTCTTGTCGCATAGTCAAAGGGTCATTCATGTCAGTAACAACATTGTTTGTCCATTAGGGGGCAGGATAGGCTAGTGGTTAGGGTGGGTTGACTCCTGGCCAAGAGGTCCTGGGTTTGATCCCTGACATGCCCGGCCTACCTGTAAACATCTTGAGCAAGAGGCCTAACTCGTACCTGCTCTTTAATACCGTCATTGAACTCACTATTCACTCACATTGCATTCTTCTTAACATTAGGTGTATTTATGGGTATTTACTTTAATATTTTGTGCAACATTAAAAACACGTATTTCCTTGAATGCTTTACTCAAACCCATGCTCCACGAGTGATTGTTTGAGTGCTACGGTTGAAATAAAATCCATATTACTATATTATTATAATAAAATAATAATATATTTAGTACAATTCTTACAATTCATCTGCTGTGTGGCTTAAGCAGAAGTTCTTTGGATCGCGATGAATATAATTCCACTTCTTTCATTACAAATCAGATTCCGATGCAACGTTCTGTGGGGAGTGCTCCTCTCAAATTCCATCTCGTGAATTGAAGGGAGGCCAATTCTTCAATTCTATATTCAGACAATTCTGTGGCTATCCCTGTGGTGTTGTTTTTATTACGATTACGTAAATGCACACAATACTAAAAACATGTATTGTGTATTGTGCTAACACTGAGCTACTGTCTGCAAAACCACAGCAGAGCTCTCCGTCTGTGCGTCTGTGCTTGATCCAAGGGAGACAGTAAAACCACAGCTGAGCCGTGGTGGATAAATTGCAGCAGTGTGTCAATTGATTTGGCCCAACGTACAAGGCCAAACCATGGCATAGCTGTGAGACTTTCAACAACTGAGAGACAGAGGGGTAGAAAAAGACCAAATGATAAAAGAAGAGTCACATTTTCACAAGCGGAATTTAAATGTAGTTAAAATGCTGGCATCTGTGGCTTTCCTGAACTCACGCTGACATTCGCAATCGATTAACCCCTCATTTGCAGTAGATGCTGGACTGGCAACACATTCATCCACTAATGTGACCACAAAGCTACAAAGCTCTTAGAACGCGGTTGGTGTAGGATCCAAGAGCAAGGAGGCTCTGAGACAGATGCAGGTAAGTCAGCTGTTTATTTGGCAGAATCGTGGTCGAGATGCACAGGCAGGGTTCAGTACACAGAGTATTCACGATGGCAGAAGTACAGGAAGGTTAGGCAGAAATTGGAAAGACCACATGGGGGACTAGAGACATGACACAACATTAAGCAGAGACTAACCAACACAAACACAGGGTTTAAATACAGGAGGAAACAGGAAGAAACAATAATCAAATGACGCAAAGCCAGGACCGGAACCACAGAAACATGGAACACAGGGAAAACACGAACTGGAAGACACGACTAAGTGAACTGCACGGAGCGGTTCCCGAGATGTTAGGAGTGACAACAGCTGTGGAATTTAATTTAAGGAATGTTAACGAATGTTGAAGCTTTATTCCAGAACGTAACAAACTTTTAATACTCCTTTAACCCTCTTTAACACATGAAAAGCAAACACGACCTTATCCACTATCCTGTAAAAGGAAATGGATAAAAAGAAAGTATGGTGTGCGTAGAGCAGGACAGTCTACTGGTCTAAGCGTTGGACTCCCAGCCAGAAGGTCATGGATTTGCGCCCCAGAGTTAGCCTACCGTAGCCTACTGTAAGCATCTTTGAGCAAGATGCCTAATCGCTTTGGATAAAAGCGTCTGTTAAATGACCTAATTGTAAATTGTAAATTGTGTGCGTAACAATCACTATCACTATCTATATTCAAACCCTCGCACAAACACACACACACGCACACATACAATGGGCTGCCATCTGCTCTCACTTGTCAAGATGTCTTGGCAAACTCTCAGGCCCTGGACCCAGTAAGGGACACAATTCTCTGACAACACATCCAAGTGAGGGGGAGATTTTGTCCTTTCAAAGAGAAAAGTGACCATGTATCCATGTTTTGTTTTTTATGGTGTCAGTTAGTTTCTGTGTTGTCAGTTAGTTTTGTGTGTCCCAGTTCTAAATACAACTACATTATGAGAACCTTATGGAATATGGAAAACTCTATATGTTCCTCCATGCAGCTCCCTTAGTTGGTGTATGAAGATCAAAGATATTGTCCTCCCCTATTCACTTTCATTCGTTTGTGTCAAAAATATATAACAACTAAAATGTCAAGCAGATCGAAACGGAATATGATATTAAGATATGTTGCTACTGTTGCGTGAATACACTGGCTCCATTGGATAATTATTCCTTTTGAGAAATTAATGAATAGAACACCCTAACTTACCACTGTCCATTTTGCTTTTGTTACAGTAATGTTCCGACCGATTCGTATTTTATGTATGATTTTGAGGCACTGCGAAGCCAATGAACGTGTCGTCCAATACCGAAACTTTGCACTCAAGGCACAAATACAGTCAAATGTTCTACAAAACTCCCATATTCCGTTGGAACAAGGAGGCGACAGGTTAGGCTGACGGAAGGTCAGTAATGGATGTTGGTCTGACTGTGCCTTAGTATTCTGGTAGAAAGACTGATGACGTCCTCTATCAGAATGAATGGAGAAACAACAAAGAGGCAGACAGGGAAATGAATGAAAACAAAGGAAAAGAATGGGTTAGAAAAAAGGGATGTTGGATGGAGAAAACCTGTGTGTGTGTGTGTGTGTGTGTGTGCGCGCGCGTATGTGTGTGAGAGAGAGAGAGTGCGAGAGAGGTGGAAAGATGACTGGAAGGAGAGATGTGGTGGCGTGTGTGTGCGTGTGTGCGTGTGTGTCATTGATGCAGTAGTGCTGCTTCTCGTCCCACGCTCTCTACGACACTCCACTTGAGCTCAGGGCACAACCTCAACCCCTTACGCACACACACGCACGCACGCACGCACGCAC